>JANVCL010320649.1:0-17813 GCA_026546855.1 Erythroxylum incrassatum
GGGGGGGAATATTAGTGACCTAAGTTCCCAAGAGTTTTGGAATATTTTCAAGAAACTTACAGAGAATTCACATTATAAAGTGACTAGGAGCAAAGCTATTGCCCTGAATGAAGTGGGTTCCAAATCGGACATGGCCTACCAAGTTGCCGAGATTAATTAGAAGTTGAATTTGTTAGTGAATGACAACAAATCTAGTAAGGATCCTTGTACTCTTTGCAGTAGATTTGGGCATACAGCAGCTGTTTGTATGAACATTGAGGCAACATTGATAGAGGAAAAGATGAACTATGTGAACACTGGTAGACAAGGTCAGAGATTTGATCCTTTCTCAAACACTTACAATGAAGGATGGAAGTTTCATCCGAACTTCTCATGGAAAAATCAAGGGGTTGCAAAACCAATGGGACCACCGGGGTTCCAAGCACAATTGAAATAGCAGTATTCATCCCCTTCATCTTCTGCACCACAACAATTCCCTCCCCTGTGGGAGAAAAAGGTAGATCGGCTTGAGGATATGTTTTCTCAACTGATGAGCAAGATGGATCAAATTTTCGAAGCTAGTTCTCAAGCGATGAATAGAATGGAGCAGAATATTTAATCAAACCAAGCTGCCATTAGAAATTTAGAAGTGCAATTCAGTCAAGTGACAAAAGAGGTAAAGGGAAGCTGCCTAGCAATACCCAAGTGAACCCAAAACAAGATTGTATGACAGTTGTTTTAAGAAGTGGTAAGGTGTAGTTCCTAAAGAGAAGGAAGCTAAGGAGGTAGCAGGTGAGAATTTGGGTGAAGGCGAAGAACAAAAAGAGACAACAAAAAAGAAAGAGTTTTCACCAAGTTCAGACTTCACTTTTGTACCACCCATACCATATCCTCAAAGGGTCAAGAAGAAGCATGATGATTCCAAATTTTAGAAATTCCTTGACCTTTTTAAGAAGATTCAAATTAATATCCTGTTTACTGAAGCCCTTGTTGAGATGCCTGCATATACCAAGTTCTTGAAAGAAATCATCTCCAACAAGAAGAAGCTTGATAATTTTGCTACAATAGCCTTAACTGAGGAGTGTAGTTCTATTTTACAAAATAAACTACCCCCTAAGTTAAAGGATCCAGGGAGTTTCACTATACCTTGTCACTTTTGTGAATCTAATGTTTTTCAATGTTTATATGACCTAGGTGCAAGCATTAATCTTATTCTCTTGTCTCTCTATAACAGGCTAGGAATTGGCGAACTCAAACCAACCACGATTTCACTGCAACTAGCTGATAGATCAATTCGATACCCCATTGGTATAGTTGAGGATTTACTGGTGAAAGTTGGTAAGCTTATAATTCTAGCTGATTTTGTTGTGTTTGAGATGAAGTTTGATATATAGGTAATTTTAGGAAAACCATTCTTAGCCACTGGTGGCGCATTGATTGATGTTCCAAATAGTAAGCTAACTTTGAGAGTGGGTGATGAGGAAGAGGTGTTTAACATTTTCAAGGTTTTAAAGGGTCCCTCTTTCGATGAAGTCACTTATAGGATATATGTAATTGATTCTCTTACATTTGAATCCATTCCCGAACTGATGTGTGATGATGCTTTAGAAACATGCTTAACTTTAGGAATAGAAGAGAATGAATTGAACAACGAGTTAGTGGACTATGCATACAGATTGCAAGGTAATGATTTTAGGTATAGACTCCAAATTGAAAAATTAGGCCCTCCTAAATCTAAATTGTTACCCTCCATATTGAGCCCACCAAACCCTGCACTAAAACAACTTCCAATTCATTTAAGATATGCATTTTTAGGAGAATCACATACATATCTGATTATCATTTCCTCTTCTTTGAATTCCTCTCAAGAGCAAAAGTTATTAAGGGTGTTACATGAACATAAATTGGCTTACTTGGAACATTGCTGACATAAAGGGAATTAGCCCTTTTATTTGTGTTCACAGGGTTCTAATGGAAGAAAACCACAAACCTAGTGTGGAAAGTCAAAGGAGGCTCAATCCTAACATGAAGGATGTTGTGCGATCTAAGGTACTTAAATTACTTGATGCAGGAATTATCTATCCTATTTCGGATAGCTCTTGGATAAGTCTTGTGCAGGTAGTGCCCAAGAAGGGTGGAAAAATTGTTGTTTCTAATGATAGGAATGAATTAATTTCCACTAGGTTTGTGACATGGTGGAGAGTTTGTATAGATTACAGAAAATTGAATGCAACAACTAGGAAAGATCACTTCTCTCTTCCCTTTATTGATCAAATGTTGGAAAGATTAGCAGGGCATGAGTATTACTATTTTTTAAATGGTTATTCAAGTTATAACCAAATCCCGATAGCCCTGGAGGATCAGGAGAAAACCACCTTCAGTTGTCCCTATGGTACATTTGCGTATCGTAAGATGCCCTTTGGCTTGTGCAACTCTCCTGCCACTTTTCAACGCTACATGATGTCTATATTCTTCGACATGGTGGAGAATATAATTAAGGTATTTATGGACAATTTTTTTTGTTTTTGGTTCTTCTTTTGATGCATGTCTGTTCAACTTAGAACATGTTCTAGAAAGGTGTGAAGAAACCAATCTCATGCTGAATTGGGAAAAGTGCCATTTCATGGTACAAGAGGGAATCGTCTTAAGCTATAAAATCTCCAACAATGGAATAGAGGTGGATCCAACGAAAATAGAAGTCATCAACAAGCTGCCACCTCCTAATTCGGTTGAAGCAATGAGGAGTTTTCTTGGACATGTCGGGTTCCACCACAGATTTATCAAGGATTTTTCCAAGATTTCTCAACCATTGTGTGTTTTATTGCAAAAGGAAGTTCCTTATGAATTTACTGATGAATGTCTTTGTGATTTTAATAGGTTGAAGAAAGAACTTAACTCAACTCCTATAATGGCAACACCGAATTGGAATCTCCCTTTTGAACTAATGTATGATGCTAGTGACTATGCACTTGGGGTCGTCTTAGGGCAAACATAGGATAAGAAATTACATGTCATTTATTATGCTAGCAAAATTCTTAATGATGCTCAAACTAATTATGCTACTACAGAGAAAGAATTACTAGCAGTAGTTTTTGCATTTGATAAATTTAGATCTTATCTTGTTGGCTCCAAAGTCATTGTTTACATTTACCATTCTGCTCTGAAATATCTACTCACAAAGAAGGATGCAAAACTAAGATTGATCAGATGGATTTTACTCTTACAGGAATTTGACTTGAAAATTCGGGACAAAAAAGGGTTGGAACTTAGTAGCTAACCATCTTTCTCAGCTGGAACAAAGAGAAAAACTGGAGAGGAACTAATCAATGTTGCCTTCCCTGAAGAGAATCTGTGGTCTGTTAAGGACAACATTCCTTGGTTTGCTGATTATGTCAATTTTCTGGTATCTAACATTATTCCTGCTGATTATATATATCATAGTAGAAAGAAATTCCTATCTGAGGTAAGGAACTACTTTTGGGAAGATTCGTTACTCTTTAAGAGATGTGCCAACGGGGTGATTAGAAGATGTGTACCTGATGAAGAAATGCGATCAGTTTTACATCATTGTCATGCTTCTCTCTATGGAGGGCCCCATGGGGCCAAAAAAATAGCGGCAAAGGTTTTACAACCCGGACTTTATTGGCCGACTCTTTTTAAGGATGCTAGGACTTTCTTTATGACTTGCAATAAGTGTCAGAGAACGGGAAATATTGGTAAGAAGCACGAGATGCCTCAATGAGGATTCTAGAAGTGGAACTTTTTGATGTATAGGGTCTGGACTTCATAGGACTATTTCCAGTATCCTTCGGCAATGAATACATTCTTGTGGCGGTAGATTATGTATCCAAGTGGGTGGAAGCCACAACTTTGTCAAACAACACGAGAGCCAGTGTGGTCAAATTTTTCAAGAAGCACATATTCTCAAGGTTTGGTGTTCCAAGAGCAATCATCAGTGACAACGGGGTGCATTTTCAGAACCATCAATTCAAATCTCTCCTGGAAAAATATGGGTGCTATTTCAAGTTTGGAACCACTTACCACCCTCAAACTAGTGGGCAAGCTAAGGTATCTAACGGGAAAATCAAGCAAATTTTGGAGAAAACTATTAATACCTCAAGAAAGGATTGAGCATTGAAGCTTGATGACGCTCTATGGGCATACAGGATAGCATACAAGACCCCGTTAGGGATGTCTCCTTATAGGTTAGTTTTTGAAAAATCTTGCCATTTTTCGGTTAAAATTGAGTACAAGGCATTATAGGCAATCTGGAAGTTGAACTATGATTTCAAGGAAGCGGGACAAAGGAGCCTAATGGAATTGAATGAGCTAAATGAATTTTGCCTCGATGCTTTTGAGAATGCTCGCATATACAAGGAAAGAAATAAGGCCTTCCACGACAAGCATATCCTTTGGCGAGAATTTAAACCAGATCAAAAAGTTCTATTATTTAACCCCCGTTTAAAATTGTTTTTAGGGAAATTACGATCAATGTGGTCGGGACCCTTCGTGGTGATGAAAGCATACCCACATGGAGCTGTGAAAATTAGAAGGGATGATCAAGAGCCCTTTGTGGTCAATGGGAAAAGACTTAAGCATTATTTGGAGGGAGAAATGGTTGGATGTATTTCCACCCTCAGATTCCAGAATTGACATTAGGATTAGTCGAGTCCAGCTAAGGATATTAAATTTAGCGCTTGTTGGGAGGCAACTCAATTTTTCTAACTCTTTTTTATTTCTTTTTGAATTTTCACTTTTTATCACATCTTCTTATTCTAGTTGTTATGTGTGCTTAGGGATAGCGTTTGCGAGACATTCCAATGGCCTCTGAGGAATGACGTGAACGCGACCCTTCAAACCTAGAGGTGAGACTCATGTAAAACGTGGAGGAGGTAAGTGGCAATGTCTCCTTGTTTTATTTTGGTGTTCTTGCATTTTTAGCACTCATACATCATACATGTGAACCTAGGATATCATTGAATGAAGGAACAAAAGAAGAGTGGACAATATGGGAAAAATTTTGAAAAAATCGAGAATGTTCGTTTAATGGACATAATGTCCGTTAAACAGACATCAGACGCAACATAGCGCAATCTGACCTGTAAAGGTCTATTAAACAGACATTGATGTCTGCTTAACGGACATATAACTTCAGTAAAGTCCATTTAACGGACATGCATTTCCCAAACACCCAATCTGACCCATAAAGGTCTGTTAAACGAACATTGTTAAGTGGTCAAAATTAAAAAAAATCCTTTTCTTCCTCTCTTTTCCTGCACTTTTTTCTCGCACCCACGCTGCCGTCTGTCGCCCTGCCTCCACCCACGCTGCCGTTTTTCGCCCTGCCTCCACCCATGCCAACCCTT
Source organism: Erythroxylum incrassatum (assembly GCA_026546855.1). NCBI lineage: Eukaryota > Viridiplantae > Streptophyta > Magnoliopsida > Malpighiales > Erythroxylaceae > Erythroxylum > Erythroxylum incrassatum. Next base: position 5,346 of record JANVCL010320649.1, read on the forward strand.
CTAGCACAAGATTTCATTCCTCTCCCTTTCCTCTATCTTCTCCAAAACCTACACCAAACTTCCATTCTAGCCAAACCCTTGTTCCTCAAACTCTCTCTTCTACCATAGTTGAAGACCTCAAAGGAGTTCCTTGAGATTAGGGGGAGAAATACACGCTAAATCCACTTCAATACTATTAGGTAAGTGTTCTATACATTATCTTATGGGTTGATGATTAAAGGTGAACATTAGTGGATTTTCTAGAATTTGGGCAAGATTGTGTTGAGATTTAAGCTTAATTTCAGATTTTGTTATGAATGATGGGTTGTGATTTGAATTGAAGTGTTATTCAATTTGAAAGAGAATAAGATTGAATTGAATCTTAGGGTTGTGATTTTAATTGAAGCGTTGGGGTGAATTCAATGGTTATGTGGTTGACGTTGACGACTGGTTTAGATTAAAGGGTTTGGCTGTGATTGAATTCACTTTCTGGTTGTGGTTGGTTGAGACTGAAAAGATTTGGATTGTGGGGAGTTTTGAGATTAAAATTGAAGAGTTTGATTATGAAGCTACAAGAAAATGTCAAGATTTAAGCAATCTGTGAGAAAGAACACTGGGCAATCCTCTTGGTCTGTGAGAGGGAAAATTTGGTTCGAGATGAACCTATCCCTGAACAACCACTGTTTATCAATGAGCAATGTGAAGAGTGGTATAATAAGAATAAGAAAAATTAGTTTGTGATTGAGATATCCGTGGTGGAGTTTATAGATGAAAAGTGGGATGTAAGAGCAAATTTGGACAAATTCCACTGGGGCAAATTGTTGACCCTCAAGGGTGCCTATTATCTGGAGGCTCTTAAATAATTTTATGCTAATTTGAGTGCAGTAGCTGGGAAACAACCATCAATGCTCACCTTAAGAGTAAATGGGGAAAAGGTGGTGATCACTGAGGAGCTGATTTGCAGCCACTTAGAGCTACCAATGGGAGGCAATGTCCCATCTTTTGACAAGAGGGCCTGATGTTCATGTGATAACACGTGGGATAAGCACGATGCTATAGACCGGCTCGGGATTCAAGCTACCTGGCGTCTGACAACCAGTGATACTTTATGCACTACAAATATCTGGATATAGCCCCGAGGTTAGCAGCTTTCTTACTGGCACGTAATGTAATGCCTAAGGCCAGTGACTTTCGGATACCTCTGAAATGAAGACTTGTTCATTTTGGATAAGATGTTCTTCTGTGACGATCAATTCCAAGGCATTGTTGCTGCCAAACTGATGATGACCGCAATGTGCCAAGTGGTCCATCACAAGGCAGAGACCAAGGCGTTCATCTTTCCAGTTTTATTGAGCCAATTGTTTCATCATCTTAAGGTCATAAAAAGGAATGAAGTAGTGGCTCTTACTACTGAGGGGGATGTCATTAGTGCTGACAAGATGAGAGAATTTGAGTTCGAGGACAATGCCCCCCATGGGCGAATCAATTCACTTTGGGCAAGGCGTTACCCGGATACTCCTGTTGCACAAAGACCAAGAGCCCCTCCAGCTTCAGGTGATACTCCAACCCTGGTTCAAATGCAAGCAGACATAAGAGGTCTTCAAGCAAAAATGGCCGATTTCGCAGCTTCGTAAGTAAGAATGGAAGCGATGTTGAAGGCTTTTATGGAGCAGCACCAACAACCACTACTAGAACAATGAAGCATAGGGCCTTAAGATTTCATTTATGTCCACACTCACATGCATTTTACATTTCATCTAGACCTAGCTTTGATTTTCCATTGGTATATTATAGCACTAACTTCAGTTTTATTTTGCTTTGTTTTCATATTTTGTGTATTTGATGGGAGCTATAAACTTTCAGGGTACGGAATTAAGCAATCCACTCTTTCAGGGGATTTCTTTACCCTTCCTATCTTTTCGTGAATTGCAGTGCTTTTCCTTAATCTTTCCTAACATTGAGGAAATTGTAAATTTTAAGTGTGGGGGAGGATAAATTGGATGGTAGTGCATACCTTGTATCGCATTAAATCATTCTCGCATCAATTGAATGGTAGTGCATACCTTGTCTTGCATTAAATCATTATCGCATCAAATCATTCACAAAAAAGCTATTAATTTAACATCTTTCATGCCTCATTGTCATTATAGTTCAATTTAATGAGTGAATTACATTATGGATGAGATTGACCCTGAATAAGATGCATAATATGATTAATTAGATTACATATCTTGTCACAATAGGATGATCTAATGTTAAATTGATTGAATGAGCATGCTATTAAACGAGAAAACATCACCAAGTGAGCTAATTTGAGCCTAAAGGATTGCACTCAATTCTACTTTTCTTGCGAGTGATATGATTTTCTCTTCCATGTATGTTGACTTATAGAACTTGCATTGCATCTCTTCGAGGTTACATAATCATTTTATGGTATGTTCATGAAGGTGACAAGAGGCACTAGGATTGAGCTTGAGCCAAATAGCTAACCCTTTCTATACATCAATCCCCTAATGAACCCTTTGTGCCTAGTGATTGTATTTGAGCCATTTTCTTTGTAAACCTACTCCAAAGAACCTTGAACCAAGAAAAACAAGTTTACCCTTGTTCAATGGTTAGTAGAGTTATCAATGTTGCGCATTTACTATTTCTATTGATAGGCATCCAAAGGAAAAAGTGTGGGGGTATTTTTTTAATAGTAATTGAAGAAGTATGCTATAAAAAAAATCATTAAAAAAAAGAATAAAAAGTGATAATAATAAGCAAAGCATGTGTACTTCATATTTTAAGGTGAAGGAATGAGGAAAATTGTGACAATAGAGTTGGTGGAGTTTCATAAAGATCATGATTGTAAGATTTGTAATTTCTGCTATACTAATTGTTGAATATTTGAATTCCTATCCTTTCTTTCATTACCCACTTTACCCTTTGGCCCTATTACAACCTAATGAATAAAGACCTTTTTGATTCATGGATATGCCATAGATGAGAGTAGTGAAGAAGTAGATAAAATGCAAGTTTATCGTAAGGGACATGCAAGAGAAGATGATTGAGAGTAACCCTTAACCATTTGTGTGTGAAAGTGAATGCTTTATGAGAGACTTCATTCATGGCATGTTATTTTGATTAATTGAAACATTATAAGATCTTATTGTTACTTAGTTGTGATCTAGATTATGAAGTATTATATGATCCTATTTCTATGTTTCAATTCTTACCTATAATGCTTTCAACTCATTGGATTAAGCTATGGTGATGGTTAGGTATGAAATGATGGAAGGGAAATGTTTGTGGGTATCATCCGTTTTAAGTAAACCTTTAGGAGACTATAACTCCTTCATTATGGACACATAGTGGTTTAAAGGATTAAGCATATGCTAAATGCCACCGTACACCTATGAAACTGGAATCAATAATTTAGTTAAGGATTTAGTAGTTAGCTTTCTTTTATTTTGCTTGGTGACAAGCAATAGTCTAAGTGTGGGAAAATTTGATAAGTCAAATTATTCTTAGATGATTTTGGGTTGAATTGGAATTAATTTGACTTATTTCTATATGGATTTGAAGCTTTATTTGGTTAATTCTCACACATTTCAACTTTGCTGCTTGATAGGTACAAATGGATAGATTGTGGGGGTGAAAGACATAGCATTTCTTGTGAATGTCAAATCAAGGTCACTCAAGGACACTTTCAAAGAGGACTTCGAGTTCTACAACTTCCGAGAAGACTCTGAGAAGAGATTTTGTCAACTGAAGGGTCAAAGCTGTGAACTTTATGGATTGGTCCATGTCCGTCTAACGAATATCTCTTGGAAAAATGCGCTCCCAAACCTAAGAAGGTTCGTTTATCGGACATCGCCTGGCAAAATGCACTTCTAGATCCAAGATGGTTCGTTTAACGAACATGGGCGGCCCAAACACGATTTGCTCTCCCCTGTTTAGTAAAAACTATGTTTCTTTAGATCCAAGACAATATATATACTCATTTTGAAGACCTAAAGAGGGAAGGGGGGCGCTGGACACTGAAAACGAGGTTACCACTTAAGGAGGCACAAAATAAGAGGGAAGATAGGGATTTTTGAGGATTGCATCAAAGATTGGAAGCAACCTTGTCTTGTGTTCTTACTACTTTCTCTCTCTACTCTTTCTTGAATGTCGAGCTTCTTTGTGTGTATGGCTTTTGTTATTATGTTCTAGAACTAAACCTCATTTAGGGTGAGGGATGTAGCCTATTTAGGGGATTGATTTGTATGTTATGGATTGATGAGTGTCGAATGAAAGTTCTTGGGTAATGTTTATCTATCTTAAACTTCACTATTGTTTCTATGCTTGATCTCCATAGATGCAATCTTAGTAATCATATGATGTACTGAGAGTTGAAATATGGTTTATGCTTTAGGAAGATAAACACTTTAGCCTTAGAGATAGAGATATCCTAAGCTAGTGTGATAACTTATGGTTGCTTGTTTTTTCATAGATTTAACTAGTTAGTTTGCACATTGAGAGATGGTAATCAACTAGTTAGATACTCTTGTATGCTTTGAGAAAAGATATGGGTAAAGTTGTGCAATTATTTTCATGACCTAACATTCAATCAATTTCATAATGTATGAATCAATCTTTTGAGTCGGTAAATCCCAAGCCCTAATTTCAAATCATTAATTTATCCCTATTTGTTATTTTTCAGTATTTACAATTTACTGTCTACTAAACTCCAATCTTCTTTTAAAGTTTATTGTCGATTTCATTCAAGTAATTAGAATTAATTTGGCAGTGAATTATTTAGTCCTTGTGGAAGACGACCTTGGAATACCTAATGAGTAGGTACTAGGAATGATTTTGTGTGCTTGCAGATTTTTTTGACCGTTATGCTAGGATTTTAATATATTTTTATATTGAAAAATGATGATAAATTTTAGCTAATAGATTAAGATTTAAAATAATCACTACAAAAAAATGGAGTTTAGCGATGAAAATTACCGACGAAATTTGGACATATTCCGTCGGTAACCTTATCTAGCGACGGAATTTACTGACGAAAAAAGTCGTCAGAGATACGGCCGTAGGTAAACTTACCGGCTGAAATTATTCCGTAAGTGAATTTACCTACTAAATTGCCGACGGTATAAAATAAAAATTTCTTTGTCAGAAAATTACCAACGGAATTGGCTATTTTATCGGTAATTAGCGACGGAAAAAATTCCGTCACTAAATCAAATATTTTACCAACGGAATTTTTTTTTCTGTCGGTAAATTTGCTTAAAACTATTTTTTAAAATTTATCTGCAAAGTGTTTAGTTTCTGTAGAAGCTACCTTGAAGATAACTTCATTATTTCAAGTAAAAGAATTGAAATAATGAAATTCATACTAAAAAAGAACCGAAAATAAAGAACTGAAATTATTTTTTAAAAGAACATACATTTCATTAAACACCTTACATGTATCAGAAATATATCTTAATATCACAACTAAAATCACGTCTTGTCTTGTCCCTTCTATCACTAATATTTATACCTTAAAGTTATTTTCCAATAACAAAATACACAAATAAACGAAAGTAATAAATACCTAAATTAACTTTCATCCAATATACAAAAAAAAACACAACAGTAGTTGCAAAAATACCTCCACCGAATGACACAATGACAATGGCTGGAGAAGACAATGCCGATGAGCTGAAAAAGAGCCCACAACAGAGAAGTGTGCTTCAAGAAAACCGAAGAGGAGACACAGGAAGAAGGAAGAAGATACAAGTGGGAGGGAGATGTCGAAATTTATAAAGAATTTACCAACGGAATTACCGACGGAAATTTCCGTAGTTAAATTTAAAAAAATTATTCCGCCAATAATTCTCGTCTTTTTACCGACGAAATGAAAAATTTCGTCGCTAAATCTATTTACCTACGGAATTTTCCTTAGGTAAACTCAAAAAAAATTTATTCTGCCAAAAATTCCCTCCAAATTTAGCTACAAGTAGTAGTACCGTTGCTAAATTACTCAATTTTAGCAACGGAAATACGCTTTCCGTCGCTAATTTTGCCACGACAAATTTCCTTCAAATTTAGCAACGAGTAGTAGTACCATCGCTAAATCACTCAATTTTAGCGATGAAAATATGCTTTTCGTTGCTAATTTTCAACGATATATTTTTTGTCAGTAGTTTTTCGTTGCTAACTTGTAGTGATTACTGACAGCAACATTTTCCGTCACTAATTTAGCTGCGACGAATTCCCTCCAAATTTAGCGACGAATAGTAGTACCGTCACTAAATCACTCAATTTTAGCGACGAAAATATGCTTTCCGTCGCTAATTTCCCACGGTAATTTTTCTGTTGCTACGTTTCCATCGCTAATCCACATTTTTCTTGTAGTGTTAGGTTGGAAATAATGAGGATTGCTTGAACTTGATTGTATCATATGAGTTAATTAGAGGAGTCTATTTCTGTGGTTGGTTTTTTTTTATCTGATTGAATGGTTGAGTAGGTTAACTGTGGTCAACCGTTGTGTATATTTTCTTAATTTTGATGTCGAAATGGAATGTTGAAATTTTATGTGGTGTGTTTGTGTTAAAAATATATTCTTTTATGTTTGTGATAAACGAGTGGTGTTATAAAAAAAAGCTAATGTATTAAACTAGACATGAGCTCTAATACCATAATAAAGTTTGTAAACTGAGATTGTTTGTTGTCTTATTTATTTGTGAAGAAGTAAAATAATTTATACACAATTGAAGATAAGAAAAATTATGTATAAGATAAAAACAAATCAAAACAAAACTATAATTAGTTGAGATATTTATCACAAAAGTATATGAAATATTTTGCACATGTTATCAATATGTTTGCTTGTCTTTAAAACCTCAACATATACAAGACAGTAGATGCTAAAGTTTGCTTAAGAGGTGCATTCTTTTCTATATCACTTTTATAATTTTGTTCTAAATCCTCATAATTAATATCATTGATTATTATCCTATTAGATATAGGGAAATATATCAATAATCATGTCCTATTTATATCATTGAGCCATAAGAACAGATTATCTGTTTTGAATAGGTCATAAATATCTAATTTATAAAAATACTCAAGTGAAATGAACGTAGTTTCCAATATGAACATGTTTCATTTAGTGTTTATATTTGGATGAAAAAGTTTAAATTACAGTATTGAGCACATTTTTGAGCACAAGCATATTATAATTCATATTTATATCTAGATTTCAAATACAAGAATGTTGTAACCCATACTTATGTTTGGACAAAAAATGTTCAATGTACATATTATTTAAGGTGACATTGCATGACTACTTTTCTTTGTTAAATTATAAGGACAATCCACTTACTATTGTGTAACTCTTATTAATTACTTTCTTACTACCGTTTTTACTTAAACTTACATATTTTATTGGAAGGCACGATGCCATTTACAAATTTTTTTAAATGATCAAAATTGTTAATACTTCACACAAGTTCCTTGACATTTTAAAAATTCATTATCTAAATCATAGCTAATTATGCAACAAATTAATTAAATGAATATATAATTATTTAAAATATATACTTTCTTCATCAATCATTTCTTCCAATAGACTTTCATTTTGACGAATGACCTCTTCATTATTCATATTCTTTATCTTTGTCACTATAGAAAATATAAAATCATATGATTAAAGACTATTAAAATGATAAAAGTAAAATAAAAACATAATATAAAGTATGCAGTTTACTTTGAATATTTTTAGAACATAATTTCTGGAACACATAAAGGCTAATAAAGTTTTTGAATGAAATTGACTATGATGAGAACTCACTATCCAATTGCTAGTACTAAAAATAGACTAAGATATTGGGATATCTAAAAATTTCATGCAATTGTTTGAATAACCAAATATTGCACTTCCATCTCATTAATCATTCAACTTCCACCATATTAATATATCAAAATTTGCATCACTTCTTCTAAAAATATTAGCTTCCAAAAAATTGTCTAACTTTTCTCTACTATGTGATCTTAACCTTTTTTTATGAATTCTTTTAACCAAAACCCAAATTAGTATTTTTCTTACTTAATGAGGATGTACTAATAAAAGTTGAAGTTGATATTGAACTGTTATGATCCAGCTCTTTATTTGTTCTTGATTAGTAATCATTAAATAAATTATAGTACGAAAGTCTAATATATCATATGTTCTAAAACTCAATCACTATATAACTATTGAAAATAATATTCAAGTTTAATCAGCTTGTACTTTAGATCCAGAACAATATTAACTAATGTAACTAATCTCATTTCAATAATTTTCAAATTTTCTCATTATCTTATGTACCACTATTTGAATCATTTTATTAGAAGAAATGACCTATTCAGATAATGCTAACTTCATTTTATACATGTTAGCAAAACACATGCAAGAAGTTAGATATTTTGTGCTAGAAATTAACTCAATAACAATATTAAACACCTCCAACTTCTCACAAATTTCTTTTTCCAACTCTCTTTGCTCATGAGTTGACAAACAAGTCTATTAAATTTCTTATTGCTTTTACTTGATAAATACATCAATATACTTAATTACAAACTCAAGCATTTTAGATGTCAAATTCTACCTTGTTAGATGATAGTTCCATATTTTCCATATTTAAGGTGATAAGTTAGTTGCGATTTAGCATTTAGATAGTTTGTTTTACATAAAATTATTTGATGATTTCCTAAATTTGTTTCATCATCTTATAGGTGATGATTTTTAGAAGAGCTCACATGTTTGATCAAGGTAATTTTATAGTCTTTTAAATGCTAACTTGAATTGCAACAATTTTGTAGAAGATATTGGAAATCAATTATGACTTAAAGATGTTAAAAACTTAGGAAAAATGGGAGTAATGATCCAACACAAATAAATATTGGTTCATATTTGACTCATGTTGGCCATAGTTTTTATCCAAAACAAATTGGTGCCAAACACAAAGTGAAACCAGTCTTAGACTCGTTATATTACACTTAACTTCTAAAGTAGAATTGGTAGCTATTAGGAAGCCAAACATGCATCAGTTCCTATAACACACACTTTGGAGACACATAAAATTATAAGTTTCAACACCTTAGGATCTTTTATGTAACCCTAGCTTATAGATAATCTTATGAGTTTTTTTAAGAATTTTACTTTTAGGTTTCTTCACGACAAGGAAGGATTTACAGAAAGATTACAAAAGACTGTGAAAACTCTTCTAGTTCTTTTTTCCCCCTTACTTTCTTTATGTTAAGATTTTTTTCTTTACTTTCAGTATGTTTAGTAGCTAAATCCTTAGTTGGGTTAAGGTTGTAACTTGGAATGGATATCTAATTATTAATGTATGATTTGTTAGTTTGTTGGTTGAATTTATTTTCTTTATTCTTAATTATTAAGTTTATGCCCGATTAATATAGACTTAATAATAGGGGTTGTATGAAAGAATAAGAGGAGAATTATGATTTATGCACTACGAGAATAGAAACTTTAGGTTTATAAAACAAAAATATTCTAGAATATTATTCTAACAAAAAGTTTAGCTATGCTTAATGAGTTTGATTAAGTTGAATTGTGCATTGAGAGATGGTTGTTAACTAATTGAATATACCTATATGCTTTGAGAGAGGGCATAAATATTTTAGATTAACTATTATTTCAACTTAGATGATCAATCGTGCATAATAATTAGAATTCCATATAAGTGAATCCTAAAATCCTAACATTTATTCTTTTGATTACTCTTCACAAATTATTTTGTTTTTTGCTTTTATTAGTTTAGCAACTTGATTCTTAGATATTGTTTCTTTGGTTTATTGTTTTACTATGCTTAATATACGTATTGATATAGTCTTTTTAGGATTGATATTATGGAATACTCCAATTTTAATAACTTGCTATAGTTGATTTTGAACATTTATAGATAGATTAACTCAAGATTTTGGTTTTGATATTGAGGACTATTCAATTTCCATTTTACTAATTTACAATTTTTTTTCTTATTTTATTTTATAGTTCTCTTTTATGTTGCATCTATATAATTGGTAGTAAAATTGTGCATTTCTAAACTTGATGGCATAAATAGATAATCTTTCAAGCTAAATGAAGATGTTGATAGATTACGATCTATATGGGGCTTGCTATCATTATGGCATGTATATCTATCCTTCCCAAGCATACATAAACATAAAGCAGGTCCCTTGTTACTATAAAGATGTCAATTATATGGCTTCCTGTGAGGGAAATAACATAAATGATCCCTTCCTTTATCATCTAGGCCAAAGTAACCATTTAAATATCTTTTAGGAAGAACAAGTAGATGAAGTAGGTAAATATATGGGACTACCTAAATTCCAAAAACAAATTTAGTGTTAGCAACCACTGTCATAAGGAACATGGAAGAATGATTATGCAATTTATATCTTCCCTCAACGAAAGTTTAGAAAGATTAGATAGGCTGAGGGAATTTGAATCTCACGTGGACGGAGGACCTATATGGATAAATGACACAATCTAATTGTAAAACCATTAACAACTTAGAGATTCAAGTAAACTAAATAGTTAAGATGGACGAGGAAAGAAGTTAAGGAAACTTAATAGTAATATAAAGATGAACTCAAAAGATTAAGTGTTTTTCATTCTATCTAGGAGTGTCAAAACACTTGAAATTGAAGATGCTAAAGACTAGGATGTGTAAAGATCATATAAGCATAAGGAAGTTGGCAAGGAATTAATGAACAAAAGTAAACCAACATTGGTCTCAACCCTATTCAAGGCTATTCATAATCTTGATCTAGACAACGATTTAGACATGAACAAAACTTCATAAGTTTCTTCTATAATAAATGTCGGTAAGTAGTAGTAGACACCTTAATACCTATTATGACCTTGATTCCATACTCAAGCAAGTTTGAAATGGATGGAAAGGAACATATATTTGATCTTTTGTAGATGCTAAAGAATATTGGATGCCCACGAATCTCCTTTCTAATAAGAAGAAGTTGGAGGAGTTATCAATATTTGAGTGAAGATGGCTCTTATATCCTATAAAGAGAAGAAGGGAAGTGAGATAACCCAATACAAATGAAATATGAGGGAGCAAGGGAGCCTTAAAATTTGAAGAAGATTTTAGGAAAGCCTTTAATTATAGATCCGTGATGAAAGGTTTGAGTAGGAAGTCTAGCTAAAAGACTTATAAAGAAGTGCTTATTGGGAGGCAACCCAACGTTCTAACCTTAGTTCTTTTATTTTCTTAGTTTTTAGTTTCAATTAATGTTTAGTTTAATTTATTTTATAAGTAGTTTTATGATGAACTTTCTTGGATTCTACCTCACTAACTTGGCAAGAATAAAGAGGAAATTTCTTTATCTTATTTGTTTCTCATACTTGCTTTCATTATTGTATTTGTTTGATATTGAGGGCAATGTCATATTTAGGTGTATATATGTATATTTTTTAGGGAGTGAGTCTAAGATTTTTTTTCTAGGTTTTATATTTTAATTAACATATTTTTAGTTATATGTTTGGTGTGTTTTAGTTTTAGAAAATTTTTAGCATTCTTTTTGTAACATCCTGGTCCCATACTAGGGGTTCAAACCCTGGATTTATGAAAGTGAGAAAAAAATAGTAATGAGAGTTTAGAAAAGTGCATTTCATGCTCATGCATAGTGTTAGCATATGCATATGTGAAATTGATTATTGCATAAATTAAAATGAAATGTCCATGCACTCATTTGACATTTTCGGGTATAAATGATTGTTGTAATGTGAATATTATGCAAATTATGGTTTTGTATCTTAAAAATTGAGTGGGAATGTATAAGTAGTGGATTAGAATTTTTGGAGAAAATTTGGGAATTTTCGGATATATAAGGTTATTTTTGGACTAGGAAAAATGCTAAGTGATAGTATAATTGATGAATACTAGTAGAATAAGGGGTCATATGGTAATGGAAATTGTTATAAAGGACTTTGGGATTTAATTACATGTGTCATTGAAATTTTGGAGACAATTAGAGTAGAAATTGGAAACAAAATGGACTAGTTATTAAAAGATCAAGAAGGGACCATGAGGGAGTGACATGTGGCATGTCACAAGTGTCACTTGCCACACCATTAGCTAAATCACGTTTTTATTAAGTTAAAGACCACACCACTTGGTCTTTCACTTGACAAAAACGATATCCACCTCATTTTGGCTCAACTTCTACATTTGCTCTTCATCTTCTTCATTTTCTCTTCATTTGCTCTCTCTCCATCTTTGACACTCTCTTCTCCAAAGTCTCAAAGTTGAACCTTGTCCATCTTATCCACATAAATATCTTGCTATCTTCTTTTTGTTTCTAAAGAAACCTAACCTACTCCACCTCAATTTGTGATGATTGTGTGTAACATCCCAACCCCGACGGGAAGGGTAAAATAGTAATTTGGCTAGGGGTGAGAGTGATTAGGACTTATTGAAAATTTTCCTGCAAACCGGTATTGGT
>JANVCL010320966.1:0-17806 GCA_026546855.1 Erythroxylum incrassatum
ACTATTTGTTTTGTTTTATGTCTCTCAAATGAGATATGAGAATGTAATTCAAGTATTTAGTTATTTTGTGTAATTTTGAAAGAGAACCAAACAAAATTTCAGGTAACCCAAAATTACCCAATTTACTCGAATTACCCGATCGGGCCGGGTAAGATGGAATTTTTTTGGGTAATTCAGGCTTTACCCGAACAGTGAAAATTTAACCCAATTAGCCCGAATGCTCACCCCTACTTTAAATAAGTAAGACAATATTACATATAATTAAATAAATTGAAATTTTATCGAAGCTTTATCTAAAGCATTCTCTAGCAAGTTGGCTTCCTTCAATTGCTTGGCATGCTTTAGGCAAGGCAATTTAGTTAAGGCAATTACCTCCAACTCACTAGATAATTTTGTTGATTGAATCTTGTCTAAAAGATGACCTTGCAAGGTATCAATATATATAAACAACTGACTGTTCATTGCAACATTCATTCGTTGCAACTCACAATCTTTAATTATATCTCTACCTCTTTTTCTGACATTGATATTGAAACCTGAAAACAAATGATTAATGATAAGAAAATACGCATTAAACATGTAAATATATATTTGAGCATAAGTCTATTTGTTGGTGTTAAAGATTAACAAACTTGGAGATCCCTTTGTACTAGTTGAGGCATATGGAGGTTGTTATTGACTGGGCTTATTGGTGGATGAAGTCAATTATTGTTGTTAGCTAAGATTTGATTGATCTGGTTGTTGTGGGGGAGGATCAACCTCGATACTTGCCACCTTCTTCCCTTTGTTTCTACCAGGTGCCATTATATTGGATATCTATAACTAAATTATCAACAATCCTCAATAACATAACTCAAACATCAATAATCCGCATTAACATAACTCTAACATCAACAGTACGCATAACACATAAGTCAAACATCAATAATCCGCATAAACATGGCTCAAACATCAACAATCCACATTAACATAACTCAAACATCGACAATATGCATAAATATAACTCAAACATCAACAATCCACATAAACATAACTCAAACATCAACAGTACATTTCAAACAATATAAACAATATTTTTATTACCTTCAATTATCATTATCAAGATCTTGAAAATTATCATCACTAATTACATTATAATTTGACTCTTCATCACTATTATACTTGGTCAAAAGTATAATCATTGTCATATGATTCATCCTCAATATAGTCTTCATCTATTTCTACCACAAGATTGGCTTGTACTTTATCCACTTGTACTACATTGGGATCAACATCTCTCTTATAGAATGATGATATATCTGCATCTTATATTTATATGGCTCTATTATTCAGCTCCGATTCAATCTCTTGATATACTTCATCACTATTTTAACTTATTAGACCATTTTCCCTTTCACAAAAATCGAAGAGATTTTGGTGTTGAAACTTTTGAACAAATTTCCAATTTCTACCCAATACAGTGTCATAAGGTAGAATACTTGCTTCACTTGACTTGTAAGGGATAAAAGGGTCATTAGCATACCATACGTACTGACACTGATGCTAGTTATATTGTCATTCACTTTTATGTCACCAAGATTAAACCATTTGTACTTAAATAGAGCAACCTTTTTATCCTTGATGTAATGCAACTATATTATTTCTAAGATGACACTATAAAAGTCAATAAAATCATCTTCATAACATCCCTTAACAACAACCCCATAATTTTGACTTCTAAGTTGATTGTCTTGATTTTGTATGTGAAATCTAACTCCATTGACAAACCAACTTGTATGTTTTTGGCATACATATGAGGCCCACATGCCAAGCATATAATGTTTTGTCACCTCATGCATGTTATGGTTATGTAATTGTATCATCATTAGGACAAAATATAAATAAAAGTTAATATGTCGTACAAATTGCAATAATTTTATAATATTCCATCAATAACTCACTCGAGCCCTAAACCATAATGGGAACTTAATCTTATGTTTTTCTTTAACATTAACAATCCCTTTGCTTTGAATCGAATCTTTCTGCTCTCTAATTAAAAAGGTAAATAAAGATCAAGAACTATAGATTGAACTACACAATTTAAATATGAAAATTTGAATCAAAAGTAATATTCAGATTCCATATTTATATTGACTTCCTAGAAATTGTTCAAAATATACCAATGGCCAAATTTGATTTCGTCTTTAGTTAACCCTACATATTTTCTAACACTAGGTGGCCTTACTGATTGGGAGAAAACTGACAAGCCACCATCTTAATCAAAATTAAAGTTACATTCTTGTAAATTAATCTTGTCTTGTCTCCACATCATTTAAGTATATCGAACAAAATGTCAAGCATTCATTCGTTGTATAAGCCTCTATAATAAACCCTTTAGGTTGAGCTCTATTACTTATATAGCGCTCATAAAATCCTAAACAAAATATAGATGATCAACAATTGTTACTAAGTAAGGTGGTATAGAAAAAAGGTATAATTTAATATAAATTATCTTTCAATGGGGAACATTTATCAAAATTTAACCAATCCATAAAGTTTTTCCTCGTATGGTAAATGAATTCCCAAATGCACCATAACATCAAAAAAAAAAAAGAAACAACAAGGTTACATAGAATCAAAGTTATTTCTTTTTCCATTTTTTCAAGCTCTTTTACTTTTATTGTCTTACAACATAATTGTTTTAAAAAACTCACTCAGTTGTCCCAAATTTATGGACACATCCTTCAACAAACACCCATATATTCCAATAGAAAGTAATCATTGCAGAAGTACATGACAATCATGGCTTTTCAACCCTGATACTTTTCCCTCTTTAACATTGACCTAACGAGCTATATTAGATGCATACCCATCCGAAAACTTGATTAATTTAAGAAATTGACTAAAAGTTTGCTTCTCCTTTTTTGACATGTTGTAACAAGCAATGTAATGATGTATAACCCATCATCTATTCTTTTCAAATGCAAATATCTTCTTATATTCATGTCTTCCAAGTCTAATCTAAACTTAATTATGTCTTTCGATTTGCCATCAGTTTCCATCAAAGTTCCTAAAATATTTTCACAAATGTTTTTTCAATATGCATCACATCAAGATTATGCCTCAATAGTAATTCCCTCTAATATGGCAAATTGAAAATTGTGCTTTTTTATTCCAATTAAGCTCAACAACACTTCACTTTCATTTTCCATTACTTGGATGTTTGCCTAGTGTAATGTCACCTTAATGTGATAGATAAATGCAAAGGAACTTCGCCCAATTCTATTTTTCCCTTAAAAATTTTGCTAATTTTTCATCTATGACTATGTTCCAAGTAACGACGATATCCCGTATAACATATTTTACTTTACAACTTCATTGAATGAATTTGATAGTTACATATAGGATAGGCCATATATCCTTTAGTACTCCATCCAAACAAATTCTCATAAGCTGAAAAATCATTTATAGTCCATAAAACAACTGTATGCATTATAAATGTTTCACCTTAAACAACGTCACAAGTTTCTAATCCAACCTCCAAGAGATGGTTGAAGTAACTAATGAGCGGTTACATGTATACATCGATATCCTTACCAAGAGTAGTAGGTCGAATAACTAAAGACAATAACATAAAAGGCTCCTTCATACACTTCTATGGAAGTAAATTATATGGTACTAGAATTACCGTCCATATACTATATGTAGTACTCATATTACCGAATTGATTAAATCCATCTGAGGCTAAAACAAGTTGAACATTATGATAATCCTCTACAAACCATGGAAACTTTCCATCAAACTTTTTCCATGCCACTGAGTTTGCTGGGTGACATATAATGTAATCATCAATGCATTTCTCTTTATGCCACCTCATATCTATGACTAGTTTTTTTGACATAAAAAGCCTTTATATTCTTGGTTCAATAGGGAAGTATCTTAAGATTTTATTTAGTATCTTTTTCCCTTTCCCATCATCCACTCACCACCTTGATGTACGACAAATGGGACATTCTTCAAGATCTTTACTATCCTTCCAAAATATAGCACAATCATACTTACAAGCATGTATTGATGTATATCCTAATCTAAAGTCCCTTAACAATTTCTTTACTTCATAGTAAGATTTGGGAAATTTGTGTTCAACAGGTAATACATCATTAAGTAAGTCAATTAACATTCAAAAGATTTGTTACTCCATTTATTATATACCTTCAAATGCAACAACTTCATAAAAGATATTGTGAGAATTTTGAGCACCTTGGATATAATTCTTCCTGAGCAACTTTCAATAACTTCTCAAAATTATCTTTGGTAATACTACTAATTATGTTATGCAAACCTGTTTCATTCATAGTCTCCATATAATTCCCATAATCCTCTAACATCTCGCCAATCCAATCATCACCATCATCATTAATATCAGAATATACTACATCATTATTGTTACTATCATCAACACCTGTGTCAACACGTCTACTACAACTTGTTTTTAAATGTTTGCCATGATAAATCCATGGAATGTAGAGTTTATAGACCATATCTTGACTTTAAATGTTCACATTTAAACAATCTATACATGGACAACGAATACAATGTTCATCATCCATTTGATCTTTTACAAATTGCTTGGAACTCTTAACTCCTTCTTAGTATTTAGGTGACCATAGTCACATCCTAAATTTGAATTCAAAAAAACAATATCGTACGACGTATTGTTAGATCATATGAATCGAGAAAGGGTTTTCTTGCTATGACTCCTAGGCTTATGGAATATTTCACCGATAAGCCTCATTAAAGTTGCATCATGGGTTTCCAGCCTATATACCATCCTAATGGTTTATTATGGCTCCGATCATCCATGATTTAGGTGGATTTCTTAAGTTACTAGTCCAAAATTATGCACTATAGTTGACATATTATGTTTGAAATTATAACACAACTAAGGTATGTGGCATTGTTAGACCATATGAATTAAGAAAGGGTCTTCCCGCTATGACTCCTAAGCTCATGGAATATTTCACTAATAAGCCTCATCGAAGTTGCATCATGGGTTTTTAGCCTATATATCATTATAGGGGTTTATTATGTCTCCTATCATCCATAAGAGATCAAACTCATTCTATATGTAGTAAATACTTATGTAATTCATACATCTAGTAATCAATGATTCAAACAATATTCCAAACAATAGCACAAAATCGAGACGTTCATTGCATTGAAACAAAACCCAAATGACGTTCTTTAAACTATTAAAGAAGAACATAAAAACTAAACAAAAGTTGGATAACATACCTAGATGGACAGACAACCAGAGGTGACGAATGAAAAAGCTGGACGATTATCAACGTTCTTTAATGCAAAATAGAGCCTAGTAAAATGATGATTTCGTATTTAATATAATACACTTGTTTAATGTCAATATGAACATACACTAAAAAAACAATAGAATGAAAAACAAATTTTGAGGGATAAGTAATTATATGGTGTCACTATTCCTAAATCATCAAATAAACATATGACATGTTTTAAATATATTAGAGATCAAATGTAGATTATAAATTTTAGTTGTACTAGATAAAGGTATGAAAGAAAATTTCAATAACTTTGAGTATGAATAAGGAAGCACATTAATAGTATAAAAAATTCTAAAAAAGAGATAGTGTAGATATACTCTTGAAAAAAGTTGCAAGAATGAATTATTGTATAATGTTTGAATGTATACTTGATTAATACAAGGTACACGGTGATTTTAACTACCTTGGAAGTCATGAGAAAAGAAATTATAAAAAGATTCCATTAAAAGACTTGGTATGAAATGATACATTGACTTAGTATGAAATTGGTATGAAATATTTGAGAATATAGACTTAATATGAAATTGGTATATTAAGAACTTGAGTTGAACACCAAATAAAAATATAATGCCTACAACTTTAATTAAACAGTTGTAAATGATATACCTAACCCTTCATAGTATTACAAAATCATCCCTAATAGTACTTTCATTAAACACTTCATAGGCTTCAAAAATTCATCCCCAACTAATAACAAAGCCATTGTCTTTTTTCATTCTTCACCAACATTAACACAAAGGGTTATTCTATCGTTGGAAAACTCCATATATAGTCAACTTGCTTCACTTTTTCAATTGTTTCCAATTTGACATTTACAACATTAATGTCCTCTTCCATATAGCTTATTGGTTATTATCCTTTTTTATTGTCATTGATAACTGTTCATGTTCATCTCTTCAATAAGATCAAGGGTGGCCTTAAGAGTCTTATTATTAATTGTTCCTCCAGTTGCTGCATCAATCATGTCCTTTTTGCAGTAAATTGGACCATTATAGAATGCATGAATCTGCATCCATATTGGTAGGTCATAATATAAGAACTTATTTAATAGACCTTTATATCTCTCCCCTATTTTGTATAATGTCTCATTTCCAAAATCTAGGTAGGTAAAAATGTCATTCCTCAATCTTGTTTTATTTACTAGCATAAAATATTTGGTTAAGAATTTCATAGCTACTTTTTTTCTATCTTATGATTAAGGCTACAAATAATTCCTCCAAACACAGCTTAGCTCCATCCCTAGAATAAGAAAGAAAGAACCTCAGCTTATTGCATTTTTGTAGCTCCATTAATCTTAAAGGTTTCACTAATCTCTAAAAAGACGGTGATGTGTGTGTTGGGTATCTTCATCTAATAATCCATCAAACTAAGCATACTACAGCTACATTTAAGTAAACTTTGGCTTGATCTCGAAAGAGTTCGTGTTGATTTTCAAGCTTGAAATACTAGATTGCATCTCTTTAATATATGGTTTTGCATATTCCAATTTTGTCCTATGGTCCATCTCCATTGTGCCAAGTTGTATGTCTTAGGTCTCTTCCTTAATAAACATTTTCTTTTCCAACCCTTTTTTTACCCCATTTTTCCAGAGCTCGTGTCAAAGAAATAAAATGACTAGACTAATAGCTTTTAAGTGTCTTAAACACTAATTTCTTCCCCAATAATGAAGTCAAAATTTGTTAGATTGTTTCTACTCTTAAAGTTCTCTCTATTATAAAATATTCACTCATAACTTAACACATGTACACCTACCTTTGATTCTTTAAGTAATTAATAAAGTATAGATTCTTTAAGGAAGCTAAAACAATTTATATTTGTAACGCCCCATATTAAGGGTTAGAATATTGAGGAATTTCAATGCATAGTATGCTTTGCATAATTGAATTGTTGCTTAATTATGCATATGCATTTTTGGACTCATAAAAATTATTGAACATGCATTCATCACATTCCGGGTGCAATTGGTTTTAGAATTTTATTAGGATGAGAATTTTGGTTTATTAGTGATGGAAATTTATTTGGAAATTATTAGTAATATTTTGGAAATTTTTCAGAATTTTAGGAAATTTCTGGGAATTTTGGGATATTAGGAAAAATAGACCAATGGAATTTTGCCATGTAGCATCTGTATATCGACGAAAAATGGCACACATGCAATGAGTCGTGTGTCATTTTGTTAACAACACACGTGGTTATAACACACACGAGTACGTGTGTTAGAGGAAAAACCACTGGAACCTTGTTGTTCTTTAGATTATGTTAGTCTTCTTTGAAAATCGCTGAACATCCATCACCGAAACACTAGTTTGGATTCTTATAGCAGTAATGTCCTTTGCAACACAAATAAGTTGGTCCAGTAGTTAATTGCTTTTCTCTCGTTAGTCTTGCTTCTTCAACCATCACCGAACCCTGTTCTTCACTCTCACTGTTGAAGAATTTGCAGAAAAATCAAGCAAGTGATGTTTCTAACTTTTTGGGTTTAGTGAATGATTTGGATGATGTATAAGTGTTGGAAAATAAACACATGCATGATTTATGTAAGTTGAGTGGTTTCAGTGAAAATTAAGGATGAGATGAGTTGAAAATATTATATAGTGGGAGTGTAATATCGATTTGCATGTAGTTTAAAAAGAAACGTAGTGAAGTAGATCAAAGTAGAAAACGAGGTGGGTGAGAAGAATAGTTTCGGTGATGTTATGGATGTGTTAAATGAAGAGAAAGCATAGAGGGAAATGAGAATGAAAAATACACAATAGTGAGAGAAAGCTTGTGTAAGGCATCGATTTTTAGTGTTTAAATATAGATTTGTTTTGGTTGAGTTTTGATGAGCTGAAATGGAAGTAAAAAAATTCGTTTAAGTGTGATATGTGCTCATTGAATAAGATCGAAGTGTAAATTCTGGGAAGTTTGAAGATGACGAACTTAAAAGATTTCATCTCTGTGAAAGTTCGCCGCGATTAACTCTTTTTGATTCGTTGCGGCCAACTTGAAGGATTTCATTTCTGTGAAGAGTAAACTTTTAAGAAAATGTCGAAGAATTTTGCTGTCTGGAAAGTTCGCCACGTCGAAATCTCCTGACAGTTTAAACATACTTTGGTATTTTAGGCATAACTTTCTCTGTAGTCATCCAAATGAAGTGATTTTTTAATAGGTATATAAATTGGATGAAGCAATAGAGTTCTAATTCTACCTATAAGAATTTCATAATCTGATTTTAAGTTGAGATAAGAATTCTGATGAAGCTCAAGAACAACCTGAAATATTTTGAGTATAACTTTCAGTATACTAAACCAAATTGGACAAACTTGGTATCATTGGAAACCTAAGACAAAGAGTTAAAACTTTCTAGAAGTATTACCTAATTACGTCATCTACCTTATGAGAATAATTGAACAATGTGGACCTAAAAGTTGGTAGTGAGATAATTCTAGATTGAGAAATTGAGTATGGTTTCATATGATTGATACTGTGACAAGATTAAGGATAAGAAACCCAAGAAATTGTCATGAGCATGCATTATGCATAATTAGTATATATGAATGTGCATAAATGATTTCTAATCATGCACAACAGTGATATGTGTTTGTATTAAATGCTATAGAGGAACGCATCGAGCGACTAATTTTAGATATTTTCGAGACTTCGAGGTAATAAGTAATAAGGGAGCTTTTATAAGTAATTTAGATGATAAATTTTGTAAGTAATTTAGATGGTCTCTTTTGTAGGTAAATGTATGTAAGTTATCCTTGAGTATCTGTAAGTAATTCAATAAGAAAGTTTTGATGGTTTTGCTTTGATTGTTTTGTTTACTATTGATTTTGCTCCATTAAATTATTTGCAAAGTTGTCAGTAATCTTTAGGACGCTCATATTTTATTTTTTTCTATTTAGTACTAAATTGAATTGTGTTTTATAATGATTGTGTTTTGAGCCTCAAGTCAATGAATGTCTGAAATATTTAAAGCATGCAAATATGATTGATTAATTATTATGCACGTGAATTGAACTTGTTTGGTTTTGTAACTGTCAAGTCCTAGTTGTGGGTAAATAGACATGCCTAGAAGGGTCTGCAACTGCTTCTAGACACTTCGGTGTTGGGACTTCGGTCTCTTCTAGACACTTTAGTGTCAGGACTTCGATCTCTTCTAGACACTTCGGTGTTGGGACTTCAGTCTCTTTTATTTAGTGATGCCAATCATGGTATCTTCTATATAAGTCCTGTTATCCACTTCTGGTCATAGATTTACAATCTAACTCGTGTTGTGTTTTGATCTCTGATAAGCTTTGTTAAGAACAAACAACATTTTGATTTGATGGGTTAACACCCTATTTTGAAATCAGTTTCGTCTTTCTGTATATTCTATTCTATTTCTGAATATGACTGATAGCATGCAAAGTATTTTTCTTTAATAAATGATATTCTGTTCCAAGTTTCAGTATTTTTGGATGCTTATGTATAATATGATTCTATATCTGTTGATTAAGCATAGTTTAGTTATTACTCACTAAGCTATATTCTTAGCATGGTGGATTTGACCCGTGTAGGTTCAGAGAGAAGGACTTAAGGACTGAGACAAGTCAACTGCAATGGCCAAAGGAGTCTGAGTTTTGTTTTGCTCAAAATGTATTTTTGAGTTAGTTTTTGGACTTGTATATGACTTTGGATTTTTGTTTAAAGGTTTGTAATAACCTTAATTTAGGCTGGTTTCTGAAATTATGATATGTAATGTATGTTTGTTGAGATTCTAGAAATGCATGTATAAAGTGTTTCATATGTTTGGAATGTTTATTTTTGAATGCTAAGCGTCCACGAAATGTTTCGTAGTCATTATGTTTTGATTTGTGTGGCGCTCGCAATATCCTCCCAGGGGGTATTAGGGCGCTACAGTTTTTTAGTATCAAAACATGGTTTAGGCGATTCTGGTTTATCTAGTGCTTAACTCTTGCTTATACTTATGTATAAAAGTTGTGTCTGGTCTAATGCGGTTGTCCCATGTTTTGTTTCTAGAATTAACGATGGAGAAATCGCGCTAAGCCGTTGACGAGGTTGCTGAGAGCGATTATCTTGAGCAAACTCATCAATCGATATTTGGACCCTCAGGGGTCAATCGAGGTGAAGCTGAGGTGCCACCTCCTCTTCTAGCTCTGGGAGAGGCTTTAGTGTAGACTAATGTGAAAATTGAAAGGCAAGAGATGATCAAAAGATAATGGAATCAACGTAGTAGTAGCTTTGCTAAAGGAGGTCAGTCTTCGGGAAAACGAAGTTGAGAAAGTACTTTCTCTGCACTGGAAGTTACCCAGAGATCTAGGACTCGGGGAAAACGACAAAACTTTCCCTTATCAACTGTTTCTAGTAAGGGTTCCTCTAGAGGCCGAGGTTATGGTGCCCCGAAGTGCCCTTATTACTCTATACAGCATTGGGGTGTTTGTAGGAGGGCTACGGGGGCATGTTTCCACTGTGGCATTACTGAGCATCAGTTAGCTAGTTACCCTCTCAGACAGTCTCAGATGTCATAAGCCAGTAGGGAGGTCTTTCATGCATCTGTTAGGAATAGAGGATGCGGTAAAGGATGAGGAGGATCTAGTCAGCACAGACCTAATCTGGGTACTCAATCGGAAACTGTGGATTGACCAGCTGTGGCTTTTACTTCAACTCAAGCTTATGCATTAAAAGCTCGTGAGGGTCAAGACGTACTTAAAGTCAGTGTTGATATTGTTTCTCCTTTTGATTTTAACATGTATGCACTGATTGATCCTAGATCCACTCATATATATTTCTGTGCTGGAAAAATGTTTGATATGAAGATGTCAATAGATCAGTTAGAATATGACATTCATGTAACCAATCCTCTAGGCAGTAGTGTGTTGGTTAATCAAGTGTTTAGGAATTGTCCTATTAAGATACAAGAAGCGAATATGTAGCAGATCTGATCAGATAGTCATTTCACAAATTTGATTTGAATTTGGGTATGGATTGGTTATCCAAGCATCAGGCAGTAGTTAATTGTCATATTAAGACAGTTATGCTTAGGAAGCCTGATCAGTCTATAATAATATTGCATGGCATCCACACTAGTTCGTTAGCTACTGTCATATCTATTATGCAAGCCCGAAAGCTTCTTAAAAAGAAATATGAGATTAGTATTATGTTATGGTGGTACACCCTTCAATTGATGTGGAAGGAAATGTATTTTCATGGATTTGTCGGAGAAAAAGAACAGAGATGTAAGTAAAAATGATGGGATTTAAATAGTAAATTATCTTGAGAGGTTGAACTTGGAAACATAATGGTTGTTTAGGTATCGCATTGGAAAGTTTGTGATTCAGTACAATGTTATAACATTGGTTTGTTATTAAAATTTTGTAATGGTCACGTTCCAAAAAAAATTTGAATTGATTGAGAACATATTCAAGTAAGACGAAGCAGAAGATAGCAATATATGTAGGAAACCCTCAAGAATAAGTTGATTAGTTATTGTGAGTGTACATCTAATAAAGTGGTTGCTTTGGCGAATGATGTTACGGTGTACAAATGTAATACATGTTTGGATATGAATGAATAAATGTTGAATAAGAATGAATAAATGAGTATTGAACGGAACAGATGTGAATATTGGAGTCAGATAAGTATGAGATTCTGATAGAGGAAGTTGAATATACTACTGAGAGTGCATCGATAGCAGGCAATTGAATAGAGTCACAACGAAGAACAAGTATCCGTTGCCAAGGATTGAAGACTTAGTTGATCAATTGATTGATGTAGGATGAAAAGGTAGTTGCTTATGCCTCTGGGCAACTAAAGTCCCATGAACAAAATTACCCTACTCATGATTTGGAATTTGCAATAGTATGGTTTACCCAAAAAAATCTTTTTGATAGCATTACTTGTATGGTGAAAATTGTAGAATTTTCACAGATTATAAAAGTCTGAAGTATCTACTCACCCAGAAGGAACTCAGTTTGAGATAATGATGTTGGTTGGAATTGTTTAAAGACTATGATTGTATTATGGATTATCATCTGGGTAAGGCTAATGTTTTAGCCGATACCTTGAGTCGGAAGACCATTTCGGCATTATCACTTAAGCAGAGTGAATGGAGACTGGTGTCTAATGGAGCTTTGATAGCTCAATTGAATGCAGGGCCTACTTTGATAC
The DNA here is from genome assembly GCA_026546855.1 of Erythroxylum incrassatum. NCBI lineage: Eukaryota > Viridiplantae > Streptophyta > Magnoliopsida > Malpighiales > Erythroxylaceae > Erythroxylum > Erythroxylum incrassatum. The sequence continues at coordinate 12,492 of JANVCL010320966.1, forward strand.
AAGAGATATGTGATGCTCGGAGAACGGATGATAAGCAAGAGATTTGTGATGCTTAAAGAACTAATGATAAGCTACAACAACAGTTATCAGACTAACATTGGCCTGACACCTTATGAAGCGTTGTATGGTAGAAAGTGTAGATCTCTGGTATCTTGGAATGAGTTGAGTGAAAGCAAAATGATCAAGCATGAAATTGTGAAAGGTACTGAAGAAAAGATTTAGATTATTCAACAAAGGTTGAAAGCTGCCAGTGATAGGCAGAAGTCTTATGCTGACCTAACAAAGAGAGATATTGAGTATCAGGTAGGCGATAAGGTGTTCTTGAAAGTGTCACCATTCAAAAATGTACTTCAATTTGGTAAAAAGGGTAAACTTAGTCCGCATTACATTAGTCCTTATGAAATACTGAAAAAAATTGGACTGGTAGCTTATCAATTGACTCTGCCTGAAGAATTAGCCAGGCTACATGATGTGCTTCATGTTTTGATGGTAGGAAGATATTGGTCTGATACTTCACACAAGATTCCTGTGCAGGAAATTCAAGTGCAACCAGATGGGTCTTATGAAGAAGGGTCAATTTCGATATTAGCCAGAGAAGTTAAATAGCTCAGGAATAAGTAAGTGCCTTTGGTAAAAGTATTTTGGCAACATCGTAGACTTGAGGAAGCAACATTAGAACTGAAAGAAACCATGGAAGCTCAGTATCTGCAATTATTTGGATCAGGTAAATTTTGAGGACGAAATTTCTTAAGGAGGGAAGAATTGTAATGCCCGATATTATGGGTTAGAATATTGAGGAATTTCAATGCATAGTAGGCTTTGCATAATTAAGTTTTGCTTATTGTGCATATGTATTTCTGGACTCATACAAATTATTGAGCATGCATTCATGACATTCCGGGTGTAATTGGTTTTAGAATTTTGGTTAAGATGAGAATTTTGGTTTATTTGTGATAGAAATTTATTTGAAAATTATTAGTAATATTTTGGAAATTTTAGGAAATTTCTGGGAATTTTGGGATATTAGGAAAAATAAACCAATGGAGTTTTACCATGTAACACCTTTATATGAATGACAAATGGCCCACATGCAATGGGGCCACGTGTCAATGGGTTACTAAAGCACGTAACATAAGTGTGTAAGGCCAAAAACATAATATCTCTTTATTTTCTTTCGGTTTTGTTTTGTCCTTACCGAAACCTTGTTCTTCACTATCAAAGCTAGGATTTTGCTGCAGAAACAAGGTAAGTGAAGTTTTAAGCTTCTAAGTTCTGTGGATTCTTTTGATAATGAGTTGTGTATTGGAAATAAGTACATGCATGAGTTGGATGATGTTTTATGCGTTGAGAATGAGCACATGCATGAGAAGTTTTAGTATTATAGCTTCGGTAATGCCTAGGATGTTTTATATAAACTTGGTGTGATTTAAAAAATATACAGATTATGTATTTGAGATTGGGGGAATGTAAGTTCATTGTGATTTAGTCAAGTACATAAAAATGTGTAAAGAACAGTGTGGCTATAGGTTCTGCATTGGATGTAGTTTAAAAATAAAGTCACAGTAGTAAGAATGAAAAATGCGCAGTAGTGAGAGAAAGCTTGTGTAAGGAATTGGTTTTTTGTGTTTAAATATAGATTTGTCTTGGTTGAGTTGTGATGAGCTGAAATGGAAGTAGAAGAATTGGTTTACGCGTGATATGTATTCATTGAATAAGATGGAAGTGAGAAAATTTGGGAAAAGAATGAGAGCAAGAAGATGATTTAAACACTATAAAGTTTGCCGCGGCTAACTCAAAGGAGTTGGTTTCTGTAAAAGTTCGCTGCGACAAACTTTAAGAAAATGTCGAAGAATTTTGCTATCTAGAAAGTTCGCCACGGCAAAGTTTCCTGACAGCTTAAACATACTTTGGTATTTTAGGCATAACTTTCTTTGTAGTTATCTGAATTGAGTGATTTTTTATTTTAATTAAACTAGAGACATAGGGATACAATTTGTATGAAGAAATCAAGTTCTAATGCTGCTTCTAAGAATATCATAATCTGACTGGAAGTTGAGATAAGAATTCTGTTGAAGCTTAAGAATAGTCATTAATCTTTTGGGAATAACTTTCAGTATACTAAACCAAATTGGACGAACTTGGTATCATTGGAAACATAAGACAGAGAGGGAAAATTTTCTAGAAGGAAGTATTACCTAATTACCTAACTTTCTTGATAAGAATAATTGAATAATGTGGACCTGAAAGTTGGTTGTGAGATAATTCTGGATTGAGAAATTGAATATGGTATCATATGATTGATACTGTGACAAGATTAAGGATAAGAAACCTGAGAAATTGTCATGAGCATGCATTATGCATAATCAGTGTATATGAATGTACATAAATGATTTCTAATCATGCACAATAGTGATATGTGTTTGTAATAAATGCTATAGAGGAATGCATCGAGCGACCGATTCTAGATATTGCTGAGGCTTCGAGGCAATAAGCAATAAGGGAGCTTTTATAAGTAATCTAGTAAGTAATTTAGACGGTAATTTTTGTAAGTAATTTAGATGATCTCTTTTGTAAGTAAATGTATGTAAGTGATCCTTGAGTATCTGTAAGTAATTCAGTAAGAAAGTTTTGATGGTTTTGCTTTGACTGTTTTGTTTACTATCGATTTTGCTCCATTAAAGGATTTGCAAAGCTGTCAATAATCTTTAGGACGCTCACAATTTATTTTATTCTATTTAGTACTGAATTGAATTGAGTTTTATAATGATTATGTTCTGAGCCTCGGGTCAGTGAATGTTTGAACTATTTAAAGCATGCAAATATGATTGACAATTTACTATGCACGTGAATTTAACTTGTTTGGTTTTTATAACTGTCAAGTCCTAGTCGTGGGTAAATAGGCATGCCTAGAAGGGTCTGCAGCTGCTTCTGGATACTTCAGTGTCGAGACTTCGGTCTCTTCAGGACACTTCGGTGTCGAGACTTTGGTCTCTTCAGGACACTTCGGTGTCAGGAGTTCAGTCTCTTCTGAACACATTGGTGTTGGGACTTCAGTCTCTTTAGGACACTTCGGTGTCGAGACGTTGGTCTCTTTCAGACACTTCAGTGTCGAGACTTCGGTCTCTTCTGTTTAGTGATGCCAATCATGGTATCTTTTATATAAGTCTCGTTACTTGCTTCTGTTTATAAATTTACAGTCTAACTTGTATTGTGTTTTATTCTCTGATAAGCTTTGTTAAGAACAGACAATATTTTGATCTGATGGGTTAACACCATATTTTGAAATCAGTTCCTTGTTTCTGTATGTTCTGTTTTGTTTCTAAATATGACTGATAGCATGCGAAGTATTTTTCTTTAATAAATGATATTCTGTTATGAGTTTCAATATTTTGAGACGCTTATGTATAATATGATTCTATATCTGTTGATTAAGCATAGTTTAGTTATTGCTCACTAAGCTATACACTTAGCACGGTAGATTTGCCCCGTGTAGGTTCAAAGAGAAGGACATAGGGATTGGGACAAGTCAACCGCAATGACCAAAGGAGTCTAAAATTTGTCATGTTTAAAATATATTTTGAGTTTGTTTTGGACTTGTATCTGATGTATGCAACTCTTGAATTTTTGTTTCAAGGTTTGTAATAACCTTAATTTAGGCTGGTTCCGATTTGGAACAAGTTATATTAAGCTCAGTGTATTATGATGTCTGTATGCTCTATATTAAGCTCAGTGTATTATGATGTATGTATGCTCTGAATGGCTTCATCTTTGAGCTATTGAGAAGGCATGATGAATGTTTCGTATGTTTTGGTTTTGTCTCGATTCTGTAAGCATGTATGTTATGATGTCTGTGTGGCATCCCGTATCCTCCCAGAGGGTATTAGGGCGCTACAATCTAATGATTTGTAGACTACTAGGGATCAACGAAAATAACAATCAATGAAATCCTTAATCATTTTATGCTTTATATTTAAGATGGGAACAATTATGCATGTTTATTATGATTAAGTAGGTATTCTCATTCAAACATAAATTCATGGATGATGCCATTTAACCTTGAATTTCATCTCATCCTTTCCTAATTTATCATATCCTAGTTTAGGTTGCAGTGTGGTTTGATGGAATATAAATGAGATGGTGATCCGAATAAACATTTGACAATAAACATAACTACTAATTTCTTTGGCATTAAGATAGTCGATGTTACAAATCATATATTTGTTTACATTAAACGATGTCTGTGGTTATGATGTAGGTGAATGACTCCAAGAATCTAACAAGATCATCAAGAAATACCCAGGTAGAGTTCCTGTAAGTTCTTCATTTATGCACTTGCGTTTCTTAAATTCCGGAGCTCCTATTTTATGCACAATATAAATGTCTCTGCATAAAGAAACATAATTTATGATAATGCCTGCATTAGTGAACTTCATATGGATAGAGCAACCTTTAGGATATTGTGTGATATGGTAAGAGATGATAGGGATTTAAAAGACACTAGGAACATATCCGTAGAAGAGGTTGTAGCAATGTTCATCTACACCTTAGCTCACCATAAAAAGAGTAGGACAATAAGCATACTTTTTCTCCGTAGTAAAGAAACCGTGAGTCGATAATTTCATCAAGTTCTTCATGCAATTATAAGATTGCATCATATTTTGCTCAAGAAACCGGAGCCTATTTCTCAAAATTGTCAAGATGAAAGATGGAAATGTTTTTAGGTAATTGAACATTATAATTAACCTATAACACTAATATCATAAATTTTATGTGCTAAATCATCTTTTAATTTTAATTTTTAGGGTTGCCTAAGAGCCTTAGATGGGACACTAATTAAAGTTACACCTCGTAATGAAGATAAGCCCCGATATCGCACAAGAAAATGATGTATTTTAACAAATGTTTTAGGTGTTTGTTGCCTAAACATGCAATTCATATATGTATTACCTGGTTGGGAGGGCTATGCACACGATGGTCATGTGCTTCGAGATACGATCTCAAGGCCTCATGGTCTACGAGTCCTTCGAGGTAAATTTCTATTATAATATCCAAATTTGTTTCTCTTTAAGTTATGCTGCTTAATCATAACTTATTGTTTAATTATGAAGGATGTTATTACTTGGTTAACTCTGGATATTGCAATGCAAATGGATTTCTTGCTCCGTATCGAGGGCAACTGCAACATCCCACTACCATAAAGCAAATACTCGAATATCACTAATGACATTCAAGTACATGCCTTATGATGATGGTATGTTGGAGCAAACAAATCCGATATACACATGGCAATCTAACTAACACATGGCATCATCTAA
>JANVCL010322328.1:0-17788 GCA_026546855.1 Erythroxylum incrassatum
TCCAATTCGTCTGTGTTTTGCAATGACCATAAACAAATCCCAAGGTCAAACACTTGATCATGTAGGAATTTATCTCCATCGACCTGTATTCTCACATGGACAACTATATGTAGCTATGTCAACAGCTCGAACTCCTGAATCAATTAAAGTTCTTATTATTCCTGGAACTTTTGAATCTTCAAACGTCGAAAAAAAACAAGAAATATTATTTTCCGTGAAATTTTTGAATTGGTCAAATTATAAAACATCAAATTTCCTCAAAGGTATATTACTTGTTTGTTTTCTCAGTTTACATAATTTAATTTTATATGAATAATTATTTGTCTTCGTTTGACCATCTAACATATTCTTTCAGCATGGAAAATTGTTTATTGATGAAGGATATTTTCCCTGGAGCGCAATCATGGTCTTATGAAGTGATAGTGCAAGGAAAACAACATATCATCGCTTCGGCTACTACACCATCTAAAAGACAAAAGTTTATCTTTTGAGATTCTTAGGTATATTAATTACACTTTCTTCCTTTTACATTTTATCAACTTACCTATCGATAATTCCTTGATAACTAACAGGGATCGCAAGTTGAAGGTATCACATTCAACAATGATATCCAAAGAATTGGCAACATCTTACAGCCATGTCAGAAATATATCATTTCTAATGCGATTGTGAAACCGATTCCGCCTCAATACCAAACCAAAAATTTGAAAATACAGTGGATTATTACAAGCCACACTGTCATCGAGCCTGTGACAGAAAACGATGCAATCATCCCTGTCAAATTCAACTTCACACCTTTCAAAAATCTTATAGATTGTGCTGACGATAATCAAAAATCAGTTGGTTAGATGCTTAATATATTTCTTCATACAATGTTCAAAAAACTTTTCCATAAATAATTACATTCATCTTTAACACATGATAGATATTTTAGTCGTCGTTATTGAAGTGTTAGATAAAAAAGAAATCATCAAAGATGAAAGAGCTTCAATTGTACAAAAATTTGTTATCATGAACAAAGAGTAATTCTCACTCTTTGTCTTTGTTAATATTTTCCGTTAAAGTAAAAAAAATTAACATTTTTCTAACATCTCTTGTTTTTCATTAGGCAACAAACAGTTATACTATCACTATGGAATTCTTTTGTTGGCAACGAGGGCCAACAAATTACGGAATCACTTCACTCTTGTCCAATTATTGTCTGTATAAGACTCAAAGTCAACTTCTATAAGGGTATTTTTGCCTTCCTCATAATTTTACATCTTACTCTGTCCCTTTTTATTCTATCTTAAACATTCATTTTCAAATGTTAGGTGTTGGATTATCAACATGGTTCGACTCAGCAATCCTCGTTGACCCACCAATACAGGAAGTTACAGATCTTAAAAATTGGTAATCCATTATGTTACATACAACGTTTCAAATATTTCGTTACAAATTATATAGGAATTTTTTAAATTCTTTATATTTTCATCTATATAATTATTATGTTACAGGGCACGACGAAATAATGAGGAAATTAAAAACCTCGTCAATGAACGATCTTACTTCAAATATAATCCTGATATATCTTTTGGATCTCAACAAAAAATCACCAAGATCATGTTTCTAAATTCTACTCCCAAAGTAATCACATTTACATATTCCTGTTCAATATTTAATTTAAAACTTGTTCCTCTAAATCTTCTTATCGGTTTTTCCCTAGATATCATGGATTCAAGGTAAAATTTCCTTTCAACACATTTTACAAAAATACTTTTATATAGCATGCAAGAAATGCTTTCGCTCTACAGCTGCTGCATATGGAGTTCTCTTCACTTGTAATTATTGCAGAGAAAAACTAACAGCTGAACCAAGGTTTCTCCCTTCTATTTCCAATCTTCCATTTGTTGCTCATTCCTTGCATGTAAATTTTTAAATTTTCATATACTTTTTTAGTTACATGTGACCTATACATCTTTTTCACCCATACTCATCTTTATGAACCACTATAACTTTTGCGCAGAACCTGATATGGCATAGATTTGACCGACGAAACAGGAATTATCACGGCTTCGATTTTTGACAGCCTAGCTGAAAAATTTTTAAATTTCACCACGCTTGAAACTATGCAATATTCCAATCAGGTTATATTCTTCCTTCCTTTTTCCATCTGCATTTCCAATTTAACCAGCCTCAAATATCTTTATGTAGTTATTTCACTGACGATTGACATTTTTCGTTTTGCATTATAAGAACATGGATCTCCCGTTAGAGAACCTACACACGCAATTGAAAACTGATATGTTTCTTGTCCATGTCAAACTAGCAAACACTCAATCATCAGATGTAGCGCAGTGATTTACTGTTGTTTACTACTAGAAAATTGATGGTCATGAACTAGAGGAGCCTTCACTTTCACCTGCAAAAAAAAACCAACGTTCAACTGATGATCAGTATAACAATGATGAAATTACACCTCTAACAATCTCAGGTGTTTTTTATTTCTCCTCCATTTATATTCCAACTTTAACGTCGTCTTTTATTATTTCTGTATATGCCATTTGCTTTCTAATAATCTCACCTTATATCACCTGCCTAATATATTCTGATTTCTTATATTTTCATACCATATTCCTGAATCTTCTTCATCATTTAGACAATGCCTTGAAAAAAGATTCTGCAATGCTGAAAACAGTTCGCCATCATAAACTGATAAGCCAATCAGTAGTATTGAATTTAAGGCACAATCAGATGCACAATCAACTCCAGACACTCGTTGTAATAGGAAAAAATCAAAATTCTTATGAACTCTTAATGTCAGACCAACCAGCTAGAATTGCCATCCAAGGCTTGCATATTGTTGTGTGTTTTCAATGACTTCAGACGCTTTAAAAGTTAATAAACCTGTTTAAGTATGGTTTGAAGTTTCATTTTCAATTGTTCAGTTCCAATTATTTTTGGCTTACATAACCTATTTCCGTATGTTTTAAACCAAATTAAACAATATAAAAGTTAATATAAATGCCCAATTATACAACAAATCGAAGCGGAAACTAAGACGAAGCGGCACTTCGTCTTAGTTTCTCCTCCGTCTTAGTTTCCACTCCGTCTTACTATTCTCTCCGTGCTTCGTCTTAGTTTGACTTTTGCTTCCATCTCACTTTCACTTTCGTTGCTTCGTCTCATTTTTCCTTCCGCTGCTTCGTTTTATTTTGACTTCCGCTTCCTCTTAGTTTGACTTCTGCTTCCGTCTCACTTTCGCTTTTACTGTTTCATCTCATTTTGCCTTCCACTGCTTCGTCTTACTTTTCTTCACCCTTATCAAAATGGTTCATCACTTTCTAATATTATATAATTAACTTCCCCTACTTTGTGCACAGTTTTCACTCTTACAAAAAAATTTTTACAGATTTGTAGACTTAAATGCACAGTGGCGATTTTAAATTAAAAAGGAACTTGTTTTGTTGAATTCCTCATTAGTGTTTATTTTATTATGATTTATTGATTACATTTATTATTATCAAAGAAACATGATAATTATTAATAAAAAAATTACAAGGAAAAAGTTTGACGTTATACAAATTACACGGTCTCGCGGTCGCAATAGACTAATAATATGATGGTGAAAACAGATATAGAAATATAACTGAATGTTCTGTGACATGGAGAGAATTATGGTTAAAATTGAAACTAAGACAAAGTGGAAAGTAAGACTCGTCTTAGTTTTCCCTTTGTCTTAGTTTTTTCTGCTTCGTCTTACCTTTCTCTCCGCGTTTCGTCTTAGTTTGACTTCTGCTTCCGTCTCACTTTCGCTTTTGCTGCTTCGTCTCATTTTGCCTTCCACTGCTTTTGTCTTAATTTGACTTCCACTTACTCTTAGTTTGGCTTCTGCTTCCATCTCACTTTCGTTTTCGCTGCTTCGTCTCATTTTGCCTTCCGCTACTTGGTCTTACTTTTCTTTACCCATACCAAAATGGTTCATGACTTTCTAATATTATATAATTAACTTGCCCTACTTTGTGTATAGTTTTCACTCTTTTAATTTTTTTTTACAGATTTGTCAGACTTAGATGCACCGTGGAGACTTTAAATTGAAAAGAAACTTGTTTTGTTGAATTCCTCATTCCGTGGTGACTTTAAATTAAAAAGGAACTTCTTGTGTTGAATTCCTCATTAGCGTTTATTTTGTTATGATTTATTGATTACATTTATTATTATTAAAGAAACATGACAATTATTAATATAAAGATTACAGGGAAAAAATTTAGTGTTTTACAAATTACACAGTCTTGCGGTCGCGATAGACTAATAATATCACGCTGAAAATAGATATAGAAGTGTAACTGCATGTTCTATCACATGGAGAGAATTATGGTTAAAATTCTAATTACACTTTTGCTTTCGCTGCTTCGTCTCATTTTGCCTTCCGCTGCTTCGTCTTACTTTGACTTCTGCTTACTCTTAGTTTGACTTCTGTTTTCATCTCACTTTCGCTTTCGCTGCATTGTCTCATTTTGCCTTCCGCTACTTGGTCTTACTTTTCTTCACTCGTACCAAAATGGTTCATGACTTTCTAATATTATATAATTAACTTGCCCTACTTTGTGTACAATTTTCACTCTTTGAATTTTTTTACCAGATTTGTCAGATTTAGATGCACCGTCACGACACTTTAAATTAAAAAGAAACTTGTTTTGTTGAATTCTTCATTCCGTTGAGACTTTAAATTAAAAAGGAACTTGTTTTGTTGAATTCCTCATTAGCATTTATTTTGTTATGATTTATTAATTACATTTATTATTATTAAAGAAACATGATAATTATTAATATAAAGATTATATGGAAAAGTTTGGCGTTTTACAAATTACACGGTCTCGCGGTCGCAACGGACTAATAAAATCACACTGAAAATAGATATAGAAATGTAATTGCATGTTTTATGACATGGACAGAATTATTGTTAAAATTCTAATTACAAATCAATGCAAAGTCATTCAATTGAAGTCCATCACGCTGAACTCGATTACTACCTGTAGGATTGTTGCATCGGCTCCCACCAACTACCAGATTGAATCCACCAAACATGTTTATGAACTCCTCCAACCGCTCAGCATTCACTTGCTGTATATCAATCATGTCGACCAATGCAACTTCTAAATCACCGATTCCAGAGAATAGAAAGAGTAGATTTAAGCCTTCAGAAAAAAAGTCTTTTAGAACAGAGAGATGGCATGCAACTGTGTCAACCTGACATTGATTTTTACATAAGCACACTTCAGGGATACAGAAAATAAAGAATACACAATCAATAACCACAAAACAGAACTAGAAAGCATAAAATAGTCATCAAAGAAGACGGAACATTCTTTACCCTCAAGTCCATAACGCCGAACTCGATTACTACCTGTAAGATTGTTGCATGGGCTCCCATCAACTACCAGATTGAATCCACTAAACATGCTTATGAACTCCTTCAACCTGCCAGTATTCAGTTGTTGTATATCAGTCATCTCAATCAAGTTCCCTGTTTGGTTCGATCACTCCCAGTAGCACCTCATTATGCCTCTATTTACCTCTGAAATCTCAACTCAACCAACATTCTTCATAGTAACTGTAGCTTCACCCCAAGGAAATATGAAAGATTTAGTATCACGACGCCATCTCTCTGCAATGCCAAAGATCAAATCATAGTCTTTAACAATGGTGTAAGTGAAATTCATTATAGCTTCATGAAAACTAGTTCTTTCCCAAGTAGTTTCATGCAAAGAAACCACCTTCTTACCGTCGCTTCCTCTCACTTTTGTCTCCGTGCTTCGTCTTATTTTTCTCTTCGCGCTTCATCTTATTTTTGCTTATCTGCTTCCTCTTACTTTTGTCTCCGCTCTTCGTCTTATTTTTGTCTTTCCACTTCGTCTCATTCTTGATTCCCTGCTTCGTCTTATTTTTGTCTTTCCACTTCACCTTCTTTTTTTATTTAAAGCAGTTAATATGAATTTAAAATGAATTAAGTAATCCTTATCTGAGGAAACCACTCTGAAATGAATCGTCATCTCCTTCATGTCATTTCCAAGTCGCATTAAATTTCATTTATGAATTGTGTTATCCTTCTTGGAGTAAACGAATTGGAGAGAGGTGCGATTTTCAATGGTTCCATATTTCTTCTCAGCGCCTCAACCCTTGGCCTTAAATATGAAATAATTTATTTCACCGACTTTTCTTTTCGGCTATGCATTGCCATTTCTTTATTATTTGCCAGTTGCACAACACCAAAATTAATTTCTAATTATTATTATTATAATTAATAATCATTATTATCATCATTGTTATTGTTCAACTTAATTCACATATTTATGCCAATATTCAAACTATTTCCTTTGACGCTTTTCTCTTTTCATTGTTTAATCCGTAGACAACGAAACTACCCTTGCCGTATCTTTACTTTAGAGATTATATACCTTACAGATCCACTTCTGTTTAACCTATTTAATGTATCATTCATCATTTAATACAACGCAGTTTTTTCTTGAAAACCCAACATTCAGGTGTCTTCCTCTTCTCTACACATGTAAGCTTTTTTTTAACATATCTATAGCAAAATCACTTTTGTTTCACTTTATCCTCTTTGAATGATGCCCCTCATTTAATATGGCTCAATAATCCATTTTATCCTCGATTATTCAGAAATTGCTAATAAGTCACATCGAAATTTCTTGCCTGCCAGACGGTCCACTAACACCTCTATATTTTAACTTTTAAACTTTTTTCCTCTAACTTCAATCAAACATTTTCTCCCTCAAAACTCAACTTCTCTCAACTACCCTCTTCTTTTGCCTTCTTGTTTAACCTAAATACATCAAATCCTCCATTCTGGAAAGATCTTCTATTTCAACAAACAAAGAACAACCGTGTATATTAGTGAGCCATTCTTTTGTCCATTACTTTTTTCCCCAATTTTTATATTTATTATTTCAATAAAATAGTTTCTTTATCTCCTGCTTATTACATTTTTCCCAATTCTATTCACTGTCCCCTTAAAAATTTTTCCTCATCTTATTATTATGACTACATGTACGCTCCTTTTTTAAAGGTTCCGTGTTTATTCTCTGGAACATTCTTCCACTGCCGAGGTTTGATCATTATTATTTTTTCTCAATTTTTCTTGACTCACATGATATATTTTGGTATATCTTAAACCAAATTAAGCAATATGGAACTGATGATGAATCAGTTCTAGTTTTTACTGTGAATATGTATTAGAAAAAAAATCTTAAGTGGTCAATAAAGTTATGAAATAATTTTGACATTTATACACTAATTTGTTCATTTTGCATATTTATTCATTCATTTTAGTATCATTTTTTGGTTAATTCATTTATTTTATTGAGTTTATTATTTTTTATTTTTTTTCTTCGTAGAAATATGAGTTTTGTTTCAAATTAGACTTAAGAATTTGCTCACGGCACGTCCATAATTTTTGCATGGCCTAAGTGAAATTAAAAGTGGAAGCAAGCTTAAAAGGAATAAAAAACAACAGTACATAGGAGCAATCAAAATGACATAGTAAACACGCTGGAGGAGAAAACGTTTTTAATGTTAGGCTTTAATTAGAGAGGACTTGAACACATGAGGAGAGGCAGCCTGAGGAAAGACGTAGCACAACTGGGAAGGATCACCAAAACACAGCAGTTGGAAGAGTCCAAATGCAACTGAAAGGAGGGCTTAAGAATTATAATGACGTTTAGGTTTTTAATTGGAAGAGAACGCACACACCAGGGGAGTGAATTTGGACTGCGGCAACAAAGGTTTTAATTAGGGAGGTTTTATTTATTGCCAGAGAGCAGCAGCATAGCAAGGGGAGAAAAAATAGAGAGCAATAGTGGCAACCAATAAAAACACACTAGACATGCAATAGCAGAAGAGAGAGGAGCGACAGAGATTGAGGAGAGGCAGCCTGGGCAGAATCGACGCACGCAGCTGGAGGATTTTGACGCACAATGCACGCGAGACCTGAGATTGTACTCCAAGAATTTCATGAGCCACGGTAGTCGGGATTGATTTTAACTACTATAGTTCTTTGACATCTCGATAGAGAATCATAGATAGTTTAGATCTAGTTTCCTTCAAAGTCTAGGGATCTAGTTTATTGAATAAACCAGAAGAGAATAATTAAAAGTCAATCACGAAACTAAATTTGAAACCTGTCTTTTACATATCTGATTTATTCCTTAGTTATTCTGTTTGTTTTAGAATTAGTTTTAGCAATTCGTTAATTAATTAATTTCTCAATAATCAACATTTAAGTGATCAGCCCAAATAATTGAATGGTTTTAGCCTAGTAATTATTCAGTAACTCCCTGTGGATCGATACTCTTACTTCCTTATTTACTTGCATGACTCGTACTTGCGGGGCCTCGGACAGGCTGCACATCTAGTTAAGCATCTTTATCTCCATCACTCTTAACTTATGATTATGCATTTGTTTGATAGGCTAACTCTTTGCCCGATAGGACATGGTTGACCTAATTACTAAATGATAGAATTTAACTTTTAGCTTGAGTAGTTCTTATCGCATAAAACTCTTGAGGCACTCCTATATTTAAGCTACCTTGATTTGATACTGTGAATTATATCTCATCATCTATCTTGATACTACTTTGGATGATGGATCCAAAGTACTTAAATAGTCTTCATATGGCATAATTTCTATACCAATCTTAATCTCTACATCGGTTGCAATGTTTCGACCTGAAAAATTATACTCTAAATACTTAGTCTTATTCCTGCTCAATTTAAAGTCCTTTAACTCTAGGTTATCCTTCCAATGTTTTAGTTTAACATTAACATTCTTTTGTTTCATCCACTAAAATATTGTTATTAACAAACAAAATACACCAAGGCATATCCCTTTGGATATTCTTAATAGGCTTATCCATAATTACTGCAAATAGGAAGGGGCTCAACAAGGATCCTTGTTATAGCCCGATATTATTAGAAAAATGCTCTATATCTCCTCCTATTGTCTTTACTTTAGTCTTAACACATTTATACATATCCGTAATAACTTGTATATAGGCAAAAGGAACTCACTTAGGTTCTAAATACCTTCACATGACTTCCTTAGGTACAATGTCATAAGCCTTCTCTAAATAAATGAAAATCATATGTTAGTCCCTCTATTTGTCCTTATAATATTTCATTAATTGTATAAGGAGATGTATGAATTTTAGTATGGACCTCCCTAGCATAAAACAAAATTGGTTCTCTAAAATAGGTGCATCTTTTCTCAGTCTCTTCTCAACCATCATCTCCTATAATTTTATGGTGTGTCTGAGCAATTTGATGCATCTATACTCATTACAACTTTGAATTTTCCCTTTGTTATTATAGAGAGGGATTAGTGTGCTAAGTTTCCACTCATTTGACATCTTGGTGGACTTGAAGATCACATTAAAAAGTTTGACTAACCAAGTAAGACCCTCTTTTCCTAGGCTCTTCAATACCTCTATAGGTAACTCATTAAGTTTTACTGCCCTTGCACTCTTCATCTTCCTTAAAGCTTCTCTAATTTCTTCACTCATGATATGTCGACAACTAGTAAAGCTATGAATGTTCTCAGGAGTGCTAAGATTACCCAAGAAAATATTGTTATCTCCACTTTATTTAAAAAACCCATAGAAGCAACTTTGTCCTCTATTTTTGATGTCATTTTTATCCATAAACACCCAACCTGTTGCATTCTTTGTACAATGATCTTGATCTATGTGTATTTCTTTTTATTCTCTAACTCTAACTAACTTAAAAATAGCCTTTTGTCCATCTTTAGTATCCAATCATTGATATAAGTTCTCGTAGCCCTAATTTTGGCTTATAAGACTATCTTCTTCACCTCTTTCTTTGCTAGAATATAACTCTTTATTGGCTATCCTCTCTCTATCCGTGTTGCTATTTAATAGAGCTTTATAATCAGTCTTCTTAATTTCTATCTTATCTTTGACATTTTCATTCTACCACCAAGACTCCTTATTATTCATAGGATCTTAGTTTTTTCTCCCCTTGCCCCTATATTTAGTTAGCATCTCCTTCTAGTTTCCTTGCTTCTTCGGACACTACTATATCCCTAAGTTTTTCTACAAAATGTCCTATTAGATTCTGCCATCTAGCTCTATTGCACCTCTAAGAACTTCTTTTCTTTCTCTAACCCTTAATTATGAGAAACATGACCAACAATCTATATTAAGTTGACAGACCTGTGTTAGGTATCACCTTATAATCCTTACAACTGGGTTGACCACTTCGCCTTACAAGGAAGTAATCGATCTGAGTCTTTACAATTTCGCTACTAAAAGTTTCCAAGTGCTCCTATTTTTTGTTGAAGAATGAGTTGGTTACCGACAAATCAAATACTACTGAAAAGTCTAATAAAGTTATCTCACTGTCATTCCTATCTCCGTACCCAAAACCCCCATGGGTATAAAAATATTCGTCAGAGGTCGCCCCTATATGGTCATTAAAGTATCCTCTTGGAATAAGTTTCTCATTAGGGAAAATATGTTAAATCAGCTCATCTAGTTCTTCCCATAATTGACATTTAAGTTGTTCTTTCAACCCTACTCGGGGTGTATAAGCACGCACCATCTTGAAAACAACATCTTTCACCACAATTTTTAAAGACAAAATCCTATTATTGATCCTCTTTACCCCTACAACTTGATGTATAAGTTCCCTGATAACCTAGGTACCTATACCATTCTATTACCACGGATACCCTAAATACCAAAGTTTGAACTCATTAATATCTTTCACTTCAATCTCCTAGATGCACACTATATGGATCTTATATTAGGCCAATCAACTCTAGTATAGACTATACATGTTAAAAAATGGATAGATTCTTATTAGAACTTTTTATTTTGGGCTAGATTTAACATAAACGTATATATTACTAAATAGATTTAAGCTTTGAGACTTTAAACTTAAATCAATACAAATCTATTTAAGTAAATGTAAATTTTGCATATTCTAACTAGATTTGATTCAACTCATTTTAACCCTAAAGGCAAATCAGTTCAAGCTTAATTCTAAATAATATAAAGTTTTTAAAACTAAATCAAATTCAATCATCAAGTCTATTTAACATTAAGATAGGTATTCTTTTAAGAGCACTCTGAATTAATAAAGCATTATGATCATATTAAAATTGGGTCTTAAAATAAACTTAGACATTTATTACTTGAATTATTTCACAATTTATTATCAATATTTGAACAAAAACAAATTAAAAATTAAAATTGCTGAATTATCAATACCACAAAAAAATTACTTTAACAAAGTGCTAGTCAGTTACATACCCATAAAAGAGAGAACCTTTGAAAATAGAGATCACTCGTAACTTTAATAGATAGAATTGAAAGAAACCAACTAGTTATTAAACAAAATTCTTTTTTAAGTCATGTATTATAATTATAAAGTAATTACAAAAGATTGCTAATTCTAAAACGTTTATTTTATTTTAATATCATAAAAAAACCTTAAAAGTTTGATAATTAGTTAAAGAAACTGTGTCAACATATACTTTATTGTACTAGTTTATTAAATTATGAGAATGATATGATAATTATTGTCATATTTACTGATTAATTTTGTTTTGACATATGTTGAAAAACAATAATATGATAATAAGACCTCGTTTGTTTAAGGAAAGCAGAAATATATATTCCTCTAATAATTAATCCTTAAAATTACCAGATAGATAAACCTTTTCTTCCATTAGACATGCACATGACATTGAGGCCAAGGGAGGGGAGGGGAAGGAGGCGACACTTAATCCTTAAAATTACCAGATAGATAAACCTTTTCTTCCATTAGACATGCACATGACATTGAAGCCCGGGGAGGGGAGGGGAAGGAGGCAACGCTTGTTAGCTACATTTGGCTCCTGCTGTAGACAAGCTTCATCTTTAAGCTTACACTCTATTCTTTTGCCACCGAATTTGTGCACCCTGTATAAGTAGGGTGTATTGGCCTTTGAAATTGAAACACCATTTGACCATATCCTACTTAACAAGTCAAAAAGCGGCTCAAGCTGAAGGATTATAAATGGTTCCGAGTAGTATATCCTAAACTTGTACTCCTTTCAATTCATAATAAGTGTCGTTTAAGAAAAATGCACACTTATTAAAAAAGTTAATGAAATGTCTAATATACCTTTATTAATTACATGTTAAAGTGCCTTGAAAATATAATATGTGTAATCTGTGTAATTAAGATGTGAAAGAAATTAAAAGTTAATTTTGAAAGTAAAATTATAAACATGCATACAAAGTCAAGAATGACACTTATTTTGAATAATTAAAATGTATCTAAAACGACATTTATTATGAATCAGATGAAGTATTTTTTTTAATTGACAGTCAAACAATTAACTGACTTCTTAAAAAAAACTTTTCTAAAAAAACTCTACCAATAATAATTCTATTGACAAAAGTTCTACTAATCTATGTCCATCCAAACAAGCACTAATAGTGGAAGGCTAAAACAATGCGAGGATTTTTGGAATATTATTCTCACCTATGTTTTTAAGCCACGTGTATACCAAAATGTGACTCTTACCTTAGCCACGTCCACTAGAAGCTCATACCCTGATAGAAATTGAATTGCGAAAGGTTAAAAATCTTACTCAGTATAACATATTAAGAGTTATTTATACAAAACGTCGCTGACTATAACTAACTTAACTGTCAACTTATCGTTATATAATTCTAACACCCCCTCAAACTGGTGAGTATATATTATGTACTCCCAGTTTGCGAAAAGAATCTTGAAAAACAGTAAAAGAAATCCAGGTGAAACAATCAGCTAACTAATTCTTGGAAGAAATAGGAAGCAACACAATAACACCATGTTGTAACTTTTCTCGAACCACATGACAGTCAATGTCAATATGCTTGGTGCGCTCGTGAAACTCCAGATTTTGAGCCAAGTATACAATAGATCGATTGTCACAAAACAATGGTGTTGGAACAGTAGGAGCCAAAAGTAGTTCCTCAAGTAGATACTGGAGCCATTGCACTTCACAAGTTGTGGTTGCTAAGGTGCGATATTCATCTTCCGAAGAGTTGCGGCTGACTGTGGTTTGCTTCTTGGTTTTCCAAGAAATCAAGGAAAAACCAAAGAACACACAAAATCCTGTTATAGATCTCCTTGTGTTGCGACAAGCTCTCCAATCGAGTCTGAATAAGTTGTGAGTTTAATGTCACTGTCAGAAGAGAAGAGAAGACCTTGTCCGATAGTGCCCTTTAAATACTGTAAAACTCTGTGAGCAGCAGCCAAGTGATCCGAAGTAGGAGAATCAAGAAACTGTGCCAATTCTTGAACAACAAACGTAATGTTTGGTCTAGTAGTAGTCAAGTATTGAAGTTTGCCAATTAATTTTCTGTATTGAGTAACGTCCTTCAATTTGTGGCCTGTATCCTTCAAGAGCTTCGTCTCTGGTAAAATAGATGTGGATACCGGATTGGATTCTAGAAATTGAGTATCTCGGAGCAAGTCCAATGTGTATTTCTTTTGGAAAATATTAATTCCTTGCTTTGTTCTTGCTACTTCAAGGCCAAGAAAAAATTTTAGTTCGCCAAGATCCTTAATTGTAAACGCATCATATAGGTGCTATTTGATATGGTGAATTGCCTCCAAATTGTCACTAGCCAAGATAACATCATCCATATAGACCAAAAGTGTCATGAAACCTGTACCCCCTATTTTGAGAAACAAAGAGTGATCGGATGCAGCTTGCTTGAAACCGTACTGAAGTAATGCTGAAGTGAGTTTAGCATTCCTAGCCTTTTTTAAGCCATAAAGAGATTTAAGCAATCTGTAAACTTTGTTACCGTGTCCATCATAACCTTTAGGAAGCTGCATATACACTTCTTCATCAAGGTTGCCATAAAGGAATGCATCGTTGATGTCTAAGTTGATGTAAGTGCCACCCTTTGATTGCTGCTAATGCAAGAAGAAGTCGAACTGTCATCATTTTAGCCACTGGACTAAAAGTATCCAAAAAATCCAAACCTTCTTGTTGTGTGTAGCCTTTAGCAACTAGCTGAGCCATGTATCGCTCCACGGATCCATCTGCTTTCCTTTTGATTTTGAAGACCCACTAACACCCGATTGCGTTTTTACCTGTTGGCAGATCGACCAGCTCCCAAGTATTATTTTGTTGTAGTGCCTCTATCTCTACTGTCATAGCTTGTCACCAAGATGCATACGTAACTGCTTGTTCATAAGTTTGTGGCTCATGATCTTGATCAACTGCAGCTGCAAACGCATAATGCTTAGGAGTTAGTTTAGAATAAGAGAAAACATTAGAAAGTTGACGAGGACTTGTTTTCTGAGTAGCCATGCACTTGTAGTCAGTGAGGTACTGTGGCGTTGACTTTGTCCTAATGCTTCATTGTAAGCTTTGATTCAGATGCTGCAGAGATGGAACTAGAGCTGAAATCTGAGTCGCAGGTTGAGAAAGAACCGATGAAGTAATATCAGCTGGTGATGTTGAAACAGAATCTGGTAAGGTGACAACCATTTCTGGCAACGACGAAATAGCAGGAATAGTTGGGATATCATTGAATAACGATTGAACAGATGAGGAAGGCAGAATTACGTGATCATTGTTTGGCTTATGAGAAATCTGCAGATTAGGGGTTAGTGTGGAAAATGGAAATATTTGTTCATAAAAGGAAATGTCCCAAGAAGTAAAAATCCTTTGAGCTTTAAGATCAAAAAGTTTAAAACCCTTAATAACTGGAGAGAAACCAAAGAAAACAGATTTGATGCTTCTGGAATCAAATTTGTTGGTAATATTAGAATGATTCAAAGAAAAAGCATGGCAACCAAAAACTTTTAAATTATCAAAATTTAGTGGTTTAAAATATAATGCTTCAAAAGGTGATATGTTATTAAGAATAGAAGTAGGTATTCTGTTGATCAAATAAATAGCATGCAACATACATTCACCCCAGAAATGTAAAGGTAAGTTTGCCAGAAATCTTAGTGCTCTTGCCACATTCAAAATATGTTGATGTTTTCTTTAAACAATGTTGTTTTGTTGAGCAGTTTTAACACAAGATGTTTGATGAATTATGCCGTGTGATTCATAGAAATTTGGAACATTAAACTCTCATCCATACTCAGATCTAATACACTTGACAACAGTACTAAACTGAGTAGAAACATAAGAAACGAAATTCTGCATAATTGTTCTTGCTTTAGATTTATTTTTCATTAAAAAATCCAAGTAAATCTACTAAAATCATCTACAATAGTGAGAAAATACTTATGCCCTTTAAAGGTAGGAGCATAATTATCTCCCCAAATGTCAATATGAATGAGATCAAAATGAGCATTGCTAACAGAAGTGCTGATAGGGAAAGGGAATCTTTTCTGTTTAGAAATATGACAAATTTCACAAGGCTTAATATCAGAAATAAAAGGAACTAACAGTTTTAAACGAGGAAAAGAAATATGGCCTAGCCTATTATGCCATCGTATGGAAGTGTCTTTATTACATGTAACATAATTAGCAAAAACATCAGTCAAAATAGGTAAAATAGCATTGGAAGTCAGCTTGTATAATTCGTGGGAATGCTCAGCAACCCCAATCATCTTCCATGGCTGGATGCTCTGGATTATACAATTAGAGGATGAGACAATTATGCAGCAAGAAAGATCATGAACCAATTTACTGATGGATAAAAGATTAAAAGTCAATTCTGGCACATATGAAACATTAACAAGTTTCAAAGAATCATTCAAATAAACAATGCCAATATGAGTAACCCAAACTCTGCATTTGTTAGGAAGATGGACATAAAGATCATGAACCAATTTATAAGAATGGAAAAATGCTAAAGAACAGGCTAGGTGATCCGTAGCACCAGTATCAATAATCCATTCATTGTAATGAAAATAAGTCATAGTAGCAATATTTAAAGAAATGTGTGGAGGTAGCTCATGGTTTGAAGAAATCAAACCTGCGGTTAACTTTGGTGGAATACGATTTGATAAAGTCACTGCAGTATCATGGTGAGAAGTAGATAGAAGCCCTTGTAGTAGCTGTAATAACTGATCATACTGATCCTTAGTGAATTGAAAATGAGGAACCTGTTCCTCTGTAGTTTCAGGGGTATGATAATCAGCCGAGTTATTATTAGCATCATCAGTATCCACCGCATTAGCATAAACCCGATTTGAAAACTTCTTGGAATTCTTCATATTGATAGGATACCCATGCTTTTTATAACATCTGTCAATGGTATGGCCCTCCTTTCCACAATGGATGCAAATCGGTGGTGTTAAATTGGTAAAGGCCTTTCGTTGTGTAGAAGCAGTAGTACCTTTAACAGCTAAAGCACTAATGTCAGAAACCAAAGGCCTTTCTTGTTAAATAACCAAAGAAAACGCCTTATTTAAGGGAGGTAAAGGATCCATCAACAGAATTTGCGATTTTACAGTGGAATTGTTTTCATTCAATCCCTTAATGAAAACCATGACCTGATCATTCTCATGGAAATCTCGTATATTCTTGGAAAAACCACGAGAACATTGAGGATTACATGAACAAGAGGGGAGAGGACGCAAGATTTGCAATTCATCCCACAAAATTTTTAGCTTGGTGAAGTACTCATGTACAGATAAAACACCTTGTTGATAGGTATAAATCTCAAGC
Organism: Erythroxylum incrassatum; assembly: GCA_026546855.1. NCBI lineage: Eukaryota > Viridiplantae > Streptophyta > Magnoliopsida > Malpighiales > Erythroxylaceae > Erythroxylum > Erythroxylum incrassatum. Next base: position 16,700 of record JANVCL010322328.1, read on the forward strand.
TAAAGATCACATATACGAAAAGAGTTGCTTTGAGCAAATCTGGCTTTAAGATCATTCCAGATCTCATATGCAGAATCTAACCAGATAATAGACTACGCAATAGAAGAGGAGACATAATGGATAAGACAAGAAATTACCAAATTGGTACATCTTTCCCATGGAACAAACAACGGATCTGTGCAAGATGGCTGCAGAATCGATCCATCGACAAGGCTGAGTTTATTCTTGGATAGAAGTAACATTTTCATGGCTCTATGCCATTGATGATAATTCGGACCAGTTAGAACTGAAGAGACAAGAACAAGCTTCGAATTCTCGTTTACATGAAGATAGTAAGGACTGGAAGGATTATCTTCTGGTTTTGATGTCAAACCAGAAGCATTATTAGCATTCCAGGTATTGAAACTTGCCATTATAATAGGTTTCATGTAAAGAAAGAAGAAAGAAGGAATACAAATAAAGAAACGTTAACATTTCTGGGCGTGTACAAATAAAATGCAAGAAAGACTAGATTTCGTAGAAAGAATCCAGAAAAACTTAGAGAAGTGGAATCATATGCTCTGATACAATGATAGAAACTGAATTGCGAAAGGTTAAAAATCTTACTCAATATAACATATTAAGAGGTATTTATACAAAAGGTCACTGACTATAACTAACTAACTAACTTAGGGCCTATTCGTTTCTGTTCTTTCCTCTGTTTTTTGTTGTCGTTTTTTAAAAAAGAGAAATAGGTAAGTCAAACGTGTTTGGTTTACTCTGTTATGATTTTTTGTTTTTAAAAATAAAAAAACCACAACAATTTTACAAAAATCAGAAAACATCGTTTCTCTGAATTTTGACAACATGTTTTCTTCGACAGAAAAATAATATATCCCTATTTTGTATCTCGATTAATAATAATAATAAAAGCAAAAAAAGTATTATAATAATTGATAATTAATTTGGTGTAATAAAATTAATAATATTAATAATAGTAAGTAGAAATTTTATAACAATAATTAATAAAAAAAAATAATAATAATAATAATTATTATTATTATTATTATTATTATTATTATTAAAAATAAATAATAATAATAATAACTT
>JANVCL010322537.1:0-17782 GCA_026546855.1 Erythroxylum incrassatum
ACAATTACCCAATCCCCGTACTTTGACTTAACCAATCCATGTCAATTTCACCTCAACAAATTCCCAATTTCTCATAAAATGAAATTAAATATTCCACAAATCCGATGCCTCAAGAATCAGGTCAATCGAACGTCGGACGGAAAAGTTATTCCCAAAAGAAAACAAAAAATCAAAACAATATATATATATATATCTAATCTGCCTCGCGGGGGCGAGGCGAGCCACCTCGCCTTCTCGCGAGGTTCCCCTCGTCCTTGCGAGGTGTCGCCCTCGCGAATGATCATGAAAAACTCTGCAAGTTTCATGAAGGGCACAAAAACCAATTTCACCCTTAAGGGTGTCAAAAATCCAATCGAAGCTACTGCCTAGTCATAGGGTTTCAAAACAGTGCAGCATTTTCCAAAATCCATAACTTCTCATTCCCTTTGCTAAAAATTACAAGATTTATGCCAAATGAAAGATCAAAACAAGACTACAACTTTCATGAACAATATGAAATCAAATTCAATTGCTAAATAGTCCAAAAAATTCAGTAAAGATTCTGCCCACTGAAACCACCTGAACTGAACAACAATTTTCTAAAAATCATAACTCCTTGCACAAATATCAAAAAATTGCGTACTTTATAGCCATGAAAAGATCAAACAAAATATACACTTCTCATGAAGTTCTTAAAGACAAATTCCATCACTAACTAACTCAAAACTGTCATGCAAGTGGCTGTCCTGATCACTAGCCAATTCTGACATCCAAAATTAACATGCTATATCTCATTTTCAAGCTAATTTCTCCCTCTACAACTTTCCAGAAGATCACTTGAGCCAATTCGAATCACAAAAATCTCTAATTTAGCTTCCAATTACAATACTCACAAACCTACACTTAGGGCTAGGTTCCAACAACATGTACATAACTAGCCAATATTCAACAAGTCATAACTCCCAACATACATATCAAAAAATTAAAACATCAGTGGCAATGGAAAGCTAACATGATAGGCTTCAACTTTCATTAAGACTAATTTCACCAATTCCTTCTAGATCAATCCAAAAAAATGCACCAAAGTTTTAGGTCATCAACTCGGGTACTGTTCACACAGCCCCTATACTTCATTTTTAAAGCAAAATTCACCACTCTCCTCATCAAAATTGAACAGAACTTCCTTCATATAAAATGTAGCCAAATGTCTCAATTTTAATTGAGGACAAACCCCACCTCAATTGCTTAAACACACAACTAGTTATGGCAAAAACATGGAACCATGTACAAGGTAAACTTTCCAGCTTTGATACTCAATTCAATTCCTATCATTCCAATGTTAATTCTACTTCAATTAGCATTCAATTTAATCACCTATTCAACCAAACTTTCATCAAACACTTCACTTTAACATAAACCCATAAAATTTCAGCATCATACTCAATCATTTTCTTTTAAGCATTAAGCATCTAACACCACACAAATCACTTCAAAACACACAATTCATGCTAATCTCATCAATTCATACACAACCATAACCTTATACCCAACAACTCAAACCATAGGTTTCATGCAATTAAGGCCTCATAAATCACAATTAATGAACAATAATTTCTAATCAATGCATCTAACCCCTACAACTTAAAAAGCATAATTAAAGTCTTACCTAATTCAAGCTTCCAACTCCAACTCTTAAATTCTTCAATTAAGACACCAAATCACCAACTTCATTCCCACCACTAGCACACACGACACTCATCATACCAAGGGAAGTAGAAGGTTTACACTTCAACACTTAAGGTAGGAAGGTAGCAATTTAACTAGGAAAATTTAAAGCAATTCGATGAAGAGGAAGAAAAAGAAGGCTTCGGATGGAGAAGAAAATTAAACAATGAAACTCATCTTTTTCATTCTTTAAGCAAGGAACAACCGAGAATGCTTGAAGCATTAAATGAAGGTTTGATGTGTCACTATGACACTTGCCCATGGTGATGAGGAAAAAGACAAATAACGAAAAAAGACAAAATAAGTAACATTTAATAAGATGCAACCCTAATGAAATGGATATTTAACCCGTTCAATTCCAATGGGCCCAATTTCAATCCCAAAATCACGTACCTAATATTGTAGTGCCATTGGACAGACATTTTTGATACCGAAAATCAACCGGTTCGCCACTTGACGATTTTTTCGGTCCGAAAAGTTTTCCCGAAAAAGTCCCGAAAAATTTTGAAAATTCCCTTAAAATAGAAAACACATAACAATCCACTCCAAATAATTTTTCAAGCATGAAATCATATTTTTTCACAAAAATCCCATTTAAGCACATATACTGGGAAATGTCATGAATGCATATCCAGTTATTCTCATGTGCAAATTTCACTATACACGTGCAATGATATGCATAAATATGGCAACACAAGACTAAACACTCTCGCCCCCTTTCCAAATTACTATTTTACCCTTCCCATTGGGGGTGGGATGTTACACATGCACTCTAAGTTATACAACTCATATCTCTCAATTCTAATATTCAAAAATTACAAACTTTATACAAATTGAAAGCTAAGAGAATAATCGACAACTTTTGTGAAGACAACTTTGTCTGATTCAGCCTATATCAATACAGTTTATTGGATAACAACATGACATTTTTCTGTCATGGGCAGTGATACAGCCTAGGCCAAAACTCAATTTTAGGCTAAATTTCAAGACTCTTAAGGATAAAATTAAAATTCAATTTCGTCTTAAACATTGTAGCAAAATGCCTCTAGTTCAATTTAAATCAAGAATAATCTCGTCTGGAGATCTACTGATCAAGATATAATTAAAATACCAAAGCATGTTTAGTGAAAGTTCTCCAGTTCAAAACATTCCAGAACATTTCCTCATTTTCATCCTAAATCTATTAATCAAATCTTTCTCGAATGAATTCAAATGGCTCTAAATTTTCATGGAGAGAAAAAATAATATATTAAGAATCTATTGGTTCAAGTTTCAAGTTATTTGAACGCTGGATGAAAAAGTTATAGCTAAAAGACTCAAAACTGTTCAGTTTCAAGAAACCTTCAGGTGTACAATCGTGCACTTCATTATTTTCCAGATTTTGCAGCACCTCTTCCCTTCTTCTTCCTCTCTTCTACTTAAACCACAATCTCTCTACACCATTTCTAACTTACATTCTCTGCATTTCTACTCCATTCCAAGTCAACTTACCCAAAAAAAACAACATAAGATTCAAAATTCAACATAAACATCAAAAACAAAACTCACATATGAACTGCTCACCATTTTTTGCACTTATTTCATTTCCTGCATTTTTCTTCTTCTTCTTTTTTCTGCCCTTCTATATTTTCCTGTATTCTTCAAATTCAACAACACTACCATTTCATCATAAACTTTTCATCTTAGTGCTTTTCCCATAACTCTAAACTTATTTAATTCATTTCTAAACACTCAAACATATTCATGTGAAGCCACAGTAAAAAGAAGACAGAGCACCGTGTAAACAACTGTTATTTTCTGCAATTCTCTATTTCACAATTTCTCCATTTAACTCAAATTTGCATTTTCTACTATTTTCCTAAATTCACAAATTCTTCATCTAATTCATGCATCACATTTATTAACCGAAACTACACCTCTTAAGCCTCTTCACCAAAAATTCCAAAATAATAATTGTTATCACCAAATAAATTTTCAACACAAATAATCTACAATTCACATTTTAATTGCATTTATAAATCAAATACTGAGAAAATGTCAATAAATGCATGTATAATTATTTCAATATGTCAAAAACAACTATTCATGTGTATGTGTATATTCAATTATGCATGAGCATGAAATACATTTCTAAAGTCTCTTTTATATTCTTATATACACTATTATGGGGTTCTATACCCTAACATGGGATAATAGGATGTTACATTTTGACCTCCCGTAAAAGAGATGAAATAGTGGTATAATTAGAATTTATAAGAGGCTGTATTAGATTTGGAGGGATAAACAAAGATAAGCAAATATACAAAATGCATAAGAAAAGGAAATTATAGCATATGGAGATTACTACAACATACCCTAAAATTGGTGGATAAGAAAAACCCAAAATTTGTAAGTATAAGCTACGAATATGGCTTTGTATCACTCAATTATTTGTAATTACTATTTGGTTGAGATTTTGTTAATTATATGAAAATTTATTTTATTCTATCCCTTTGGTTGATTTTTGAAAATAGACTTGAATGTTCCATAAGTATCATTATTGCACATGGTTCTACGTAGCATAAACTTTGAAATTCTACTTAGTAGTCAATGGCGAAGTCAGGAATTTGTTTCAGGGGGGCAAGGTATATATATATAATTTTTTTTAATCCAATCCACCATTGGCAACGACATTTTTTTATGGTGGACAACTTCTATATACATATATATTTTCTTTTTAAAAAAATTTGAGGGTGGGCATTTGCTCACCCTCCCTTCTATGTAGCTTCACTACTGTTAGTAGTCTATCATTTTGTTTTTCAAATTTTGAATATTAAATATTGTTTTTATTTCATCTCTTTAGCTGGAGATTGAAAGCAACTTAGAAAATGGATAGACTTACTAAAACAAACCTGTCTGAACAACAACAATGCATTGTCGACCTATTGGAACAGTTACGAGATCTTTGTATGCAACCTGGACATGAGTTAAGGAATCATCTATGGACCTTCTTTGACATTATGATAAACTCAAAAACTTAAGATAAATATACTTCCTACAAATGGATGAATTCGTTTAGGCATTGTATTAGACGTTGTTGCCTATAAAATATGAATTATTGACGATGATACGGAATGCTCACCCTAAAGAAAGACATTTTCACTTATCAGAATATATACAGTATAAAAGAAGGGAAATGCTCACATATATCTATAACCCTAGCTTCATACTTTTAATGTGGATGAGGACTCTCTCAATCATGCTATAAAGATAGAGCATTTATTTTTTCCCACCACCAGTACTATCCCCTTTCCCACTTATCGTGTGACTAAGTAGTGAGGGCACCTATCTTACTACAGGGGATCTAAGTTGCAACGCCTTAGATTTTATAGGATCGTAAGACCATACTCTACTGGTGGTAAGCCAACATGTCTTTTTATAAATTTTGATGGGGAAGCTTATTAGCAACGCTACTTATTCCTTGTAAGTAACATACTCCTCTGAGTACATGCCCTAACAAAAATAAAATCTCATGTAGCTCATGCTATACATCTCTAAAAACACCTGAAATTGGATCATATTTTCTACATCCCAGGTGTAATGTTGCTACTCTAATGTGAAAATGGTGAGGAGCTCAATTGCTAGCTCTTTGGAAGTAGGTTCCTCGTTCGTGAAGAAGCAATCCTAGCCACTAATACTGATCAGCTCTAAAAAATCTTGACTCGATTCGATCTAGTCGAGCACAACAAGTCAATACATCATATCTTAGTATACGACACAGACCTCATTCTCTTTTACCGAGCAATGTGGGCAAGTGTTGTTAAACTTCGTATGGGATGTAAAGTCGATGTAAGTTATGCCGACTTTAACTGTCGGGGTATTTATTGCGATGTACCCTCACCATTTTTCATTTCCTAGGAACTTTATTTTCCCATTATTGGTGTGCTATATTTTCCCTCTTCATTTTTATACTTTAAAATATTAAAAAAAAAGCAAAATTATCAAAACAAAGGGAATAATATATGTTAATCAAACCACAACAACTAAAACTACTGCAATCCTATGATAAATTAATAGGGATTAATGAGAAAAATGTAAATAAGTCAAATAATTCCCAGTATAGTCTATAAAGTTGGAGTGTAATGGCATTAACAAATTAGAATATCCAAATTAAACAAACAAAACTACCTAACATCAATTAACTGTAAGATTTGTAATTATTTATCTAAACACCCTAATTAATTCAAACAAAACCCCAAAAAAATAAAATTACCTGAAATAAATTAAATAAAACAATACAAAAACTTATAAAAATATAATTCATGCAACAACATAAACAATTTTGCAACTGAATTCATCTTTAAACATTCAACAACCTTTAGGGGTTTGATTTCATCATAAAATCATCCATAACAAATTCAACAACCCTAGAAAATTTGAATTCAACATGCAAAATTGCCGAAAGAAAGTTAATAACCCCTCAAAAATTGGTTTAATGTCCAATGTATTTGAAAAAATTCCACAAACACCTATAGTAGTTATTACTACACGTATTTCTCCCAAAATTTGGTTCAATGACTTTAAAACATTATAGACAATGCATAAAACATACATTAATTCATTGAAGCTTCAATGAAAATAAGTTGGATGTCAAGTTTTACATAGGAGAAGGGTGTGGAACATCACTTAGAGGGAAGGAATGAGAGGAAAAAAGAAAAATAGAAATCTGGGAAAGTGTTGTGGTATTTTAAGAAGCGTTAGTTCAAGAAGAGAAGTAACACGAGTGTGTAGCTGCTTGGTGTTGTCTAATTTAGGGTCTAATTATTAAAACATATGGTTGTGTTGGGCTGAAAGCACTACATAGCCACTAACACAGGCATTTTCATGGGCATTTTTATTTTTGTAACTTTTTTGCAAGCAAAGGAAAAGAAGTTAGAATTTAACATAGTCACTAGCACGGGCATATTAGTGCCCATGTATCTTTTTGTAATTTTTTTGGCACCTCTATTCCATATAGAACATAGTCATGTTTTTGCTTTATATAGGCATGTAGAAGAGCATAGCCATCAATACAAGCATATTAATAGGTATTTAACTCTTTGTAACCTTTTGATTTAGCCAAATTTCTACTTAACTTCTGTTCTATAAATTCACAAGCACGCCTAGGACAAAAAGATAAAACATAACACCCATTTAACCATTAAACAACCAAAAGTTTTATACTTAAATATAATATTAACATATGTATAAATTGAAATATGGAAATTGAAACCTAAAATAAAACTAAGTAGAATAAAATTACTGATTAAATTTAGGTTAGCTCCTAAAGAGCGCTTGTTTAACATCATTAGCTTGACATTCCCACTTCAACTTAACCTAGATTTTTATTTTAGAGTTTAAACTCCTCTTATTAGATAACATATAGCTCAACTAAATCATCAATAATAATTTTTTTAATAACATTTGAGATTACAAAATCAATTACATCAAGAAAATAACAAGTGTCCTCATGTTCAAGAGAATGTCTTAAAGAATTAGATATTTAAAAGTAATCTTTTTAGATCTAACTCTAAGCATTAATTTTCCTTTACCTACATGAATTATTATCCTCGAGGTAGCTAAAAAGGTATGACATAAAATAAGTGGTCCTTCGATGTCCTCGTCTACATGTAATATGAAAAAAAAAATCACATGGGAAAATGAAAATTTCAACTTTAACCAAAACATCCTCAATGACACCTTTAAGATGCTTAGGTGACCTATTAGCTGACTGTGAGATGGGGAATTAAATTAAAAAAATTAACTATAAAAAAATAATAAATCCAATGCTAAACAAAAATGCGAATATCTCTAAGGGTTACTCCGAATGGAATATGGTAAGCTTCAAGGATGGTTCCACTTTTAGCGTTTTCTATGGACTTTAGTTGGATCAATTTATTAGGCAAATTTTTTGTTGATAGACGGTTGAGCCTAGAGTTTCTTAGATCCTTTTTCAAGGTATCAAAGGAGTGTTATACAATAATCCTGATCTACTATCATAAACTAACAATCAAGCATAACTCATTAAGTTCTTTGCTAACCTAGTTTTCTCTCATAAATTCAGTTTATATATAAATCTGAAATCTATAAGTTCCCTGTTTTAGAATTCCGTTATTAATTTTCATCTATCGATTCTTTAATTAACAACTAATGTCGAGTAATAGTTGGCCAATAAACACAATACTAGTAAAATTAATATCAAAACAGAGAAATCAAAACCATAAATTCATACTCATAAATCAACTGAAATTCAATCCATATAAAATTAGATAAAAGCTTGCCCCAACCTTGAAATTTTAAGAAAGCTACTCAATCATGATAAGATGAAAACTACAGCAATTAAAATCAGCAAACAGCATTAGAAAAATCAGATAACAAAACAAAGAATGAATGAGTTTGAGATCCCCTTCTTTTTTTCTGCGTCACCCTTGTCTCTGGCCCCTGTTATGCGTCTGCTGGAGCTCCTACTGGTGCGTCAAGCCTTCACAGCTGGTGCCTCCCCTGATGCTCACGCACTCCACTGTAGCTAGCTATTGGTGTCTGTGTGGTTGCTCCTTGCCTCCTGCGTTGTTTTCGTTTTTCCACTGTAGCGTCTTTTGGTGTCTACGTGGGTTGCTCCTAGCATGATTTTCCCCTACTGTAGCATGACATTGGGTTTCAACACTTTCAGCTCACGTTTTCTCCTTGGTCAGGCTAGCATTTTGGACTACTTTTTTTGTGTATCTCCGTAGCTCCCCCAGTTCACACCCCTTTTGTATAGCATTTTCATCCTTTTATTTTATTCCTCTCTTGTGTAGTGCATCTGGAGCTCCTCGTGGTGTGTCTCTATTGTGGGTTTTCTTGGTGAGGTTGTTGTGCTTTTTGTTTAATCACTCCAGCTCTCATTTTTTCTTTCCAGCTATCCTCTTTCTGTTGATGCATTGTTTTGGTGGGGTTGCTCCACTCTACTGTGTTTCCACGTTAGCCTTCCCAATAGCTGTGGCCAGCCTCCACGTGCGTGATATTCCCTGGATGTAACCCTTTTCCTTGTTAAAAATCTTCTCCAAATTAGCTCCTTGCTGGCTTGTGTTTTCTCCTTTTTACTTGCCATTTTGGACAACTGTTGGACTGTTCTTTTCCCTGCGTTTTTCTCCTGCTAGTCCTAGTTAAAATCCTCCCAAAATTAATTCCTTGTTGGCTTGCATTTTCTCCTTCGTGACCAGCATTTTGGGCATTCTTTTTGGCAACAAACAACAATCCTAACATGAGCATTCCTAACAAAATTTTATGTCTTTTTTAACCAAAGTCATATTCATTATCATTTCATTTTTTTCATTTACAAATTAAACATAAACCACTATAAATGCATATTCAAGGGAACTAAACAAATTAGTGGGTAAAATATGTATAAAACCCAATAATTAATACAGAAATTAAGGAAAAATGTCATCCATTCTAATGAGAAAATGCATTTAACACTAACTGGATACTTATCTTAGATGGTTTCGATTCTTCTAAACGTAATTTCTTACAAAAAATTATAAGGCGTCAAATTAATTATAACCCCTAAGTCAACTAATGCCTTTCCATTCTATAAACTACCAATTAAGTAAAGGATAGTAAAACTCCCAAGATACTTAAGCTTTTTAGGTAGTTTGTTTTGTAGGATGGCAGAGCACTCTTCAGTTAGTTTCACCATGGTTAGCTCCTTCAACTTCCACTTGTTTAATAGTAGCTATTTTATAAATTTAGCACACTTAGGCATATAGAAAAGACCATCAACAAAAGGTAAGTTAATATGAAGTTGTTTAAAGAGTTCCAAAAACTTACCAAATTTCTTGTCTATGCAATCCTTTTTCAATATCACTGGGTATAGAATACTAGGCTTGAACTCATTCACCAGCTTGGGATACTTACCTTCTTTCTCTTACTCCTTATCCCTTTTCTCAGTCTTCTCCTCCTCAACTTATTTATTTTCCACGCTTAACTCCTTACCATTTGTAATGACTGCTTTCATATGCTCCTTTATATTTATCTCAATTTTGCTATTTAAGCCTCCTTGCAGTTGCTCAAAAATGAACTTGGTAAAATTTTCTATTTAGTACTCTAAGTTATGAATAAAACCTTCTTAGTTCCTTAATGAAACTTTTATAGCTTGAAAGAAAACTTTTTATGCCTGAATAATCTTTTTGATGTTATCTTCCAAGTTAGCCTTTTTCTTTTATAAAGGATGATATTATTGAAATATCGATAAAGGGTGTTGCCTTTGTTGCTCATGATTTCCTAATAAATAGTTTGGGTAGTTCCTCTGACCTGGATTGTACTTGTATTACCTATGTAGTCAAAGTGTTTATCAGTTTTTATTATAGCTTTACAACTTGATAGTCTTGGCTTGTATGTACACCTTTATACAACTTAAACTGCATCATCTGAGTGGTTATTGTAGGACCAACAATTGACCAATTTTCTTACAAGGAGCTTCAAGTTGTACCACCAAAGCTATAAATTCATCTATATAATAAACTCCAGTTATCTTGTTACGTTTAACTCTACTATGTCTATCAACAGCCTAGTTGAAGAATTTTGACCATTAGAAAATGTCTAAACCAATAACGAAACAAGAACTCCATGGTATGAACATCTTCTCAACATATCCTTAAACATCTTGCATGTCCTTACAAAGTATTAAAATTTTTTAATAAGCACAATATTTTTCAATGTTTTCAATTTTATTAAATCTTGAACTAATTTTATAATGGTCTAATACTAGCTGAACCTTTTAAACCATAAACCTCTTATTGTACTAATTTAATTTTCGGTCTAACTTTTAAAATATTGATTATAATAATTGCATGTGTTATCGATTCCAGACCTATTATCCAACCAATTACATCCACTCTAACTCCCTTTAAAAACTATAATCATTCTCTTTCTAATGTTGCCGAATATTGAAATATTATTGGTGCTCTTCAATCACCCTAATATCTAATTTGCTATTAACAAATTTTCTTAATTTTTACATTGTTTTACTTAAATTCACTTGATGATGACTAAGCAAATTTTACGATATCTGTAATCCACTCCCTCTTATGGTGTTCATTTAACTTACAAGTTACACTGCTTCTCTTACCATGCAAGCCTATTGTGACACTGACAAGGTTGGCGTAAGATGACTTTCACTTTACATCTAGCCATTGAATTTTTGTTGGTCCAATCTCATTTCTTGGAATGTCAAGAAACAACCCTTTGCTATTAGAAATAGCACAAAGGCATAATATAGGAGCATTACACTTGTTTTTGCTAAAATATATTAGATTAGATTTCTTTTCAGTGAAATAGGTTTGTCTTGTAGAGATTAGGGTTGAGAGAAATAGAATAATTCTCACTTTTGAAAAACAGATACATTTGGTATTTATTCAAAAGGTTATCAGCTAAAGAAGGTAATTACCAAAACTAAATAAGGTAAATTACAAGAAAAGGAAAACAAAGATATGACTAAATATACACCTAATATACAGCTAATATTTATGATATATTTTGAACAATAAACTAGGAATTTTACATCCCCTTACATAGCCCCTTAAGCTGAAGTCGGAGTAGGATGAAGGCGAAACTTGTCCCTAAAGCGGTGAAACAACCGAGTGCCCAGCGGTTTGGTAAGACCATCAGCTAGTTGATCAGCACTAGAGAAGAATTTTACTGCTAGGTGACCTTAACTTGCTCACGAACAAAATGGTAATCAAGCTCCACATGTTTCGTTCGCCCATGAAAGATAAGATTTGCTATCAAATAGACAGCACCAATGTTATCACAACAGAGTTGCGTAAGAAGAGAGTGAGGAAAGCCAATTTCATATAGCAGGGAACCTAAGCATATGATTTCTGCCATGGCATTACCAATGGCCTTGTATTCGAATTCTGTGGATGAATGGGAAACTATTGGCCACTTCTTTGAGGACCATAAAATAAGATTATTACCCATGTAGACCAGATACCCACCAGTAGATCGGCGATCATCCGGGCAGCCTACTCAATCACTATCAAAAAAAGCCTAAAGCTGAATACTATACCGTTTGGTAAATGTAAGACCCAAAGAAGCAATGCCACGAAGATAACGAAGGAGACACTTAACTGCTTGCCAGTGAATATCAGTTGAACTATGCATGAATTGTGCTAAATTATTGACTGGAAAAGCAATGTTAGGCTTAGTGAGAGTCAGATAATGAAGAGAGCCAAGAACTTGACGATATAGCTTAGGATGCAGATAAGGAGAACTCATTGCTTTACTCAAAGTAGGAGTTGTGGGGATAAGTGTGGCACATGGTTTGGAAGTTAGCATATTTGTCTCACGAAACAAATCTTCCAAATATTTTTTTTGATTGAGCACTAAGCCTGTGGGTTGATGCGTGACTTGAATGCCTAAGAAACAATGCAGAGGACCCATATCGTTAACAAGAAACACCTGGTTAATAAACTGAAGAAACCAATCAAGCTTAGTAACATCAGAATAAGTTAATAAAATGTCATCTACATACACGAGGACATAAAATTTTAAACTCCCAAGTATGAGATAGAAGAGAGAAGTGTCGGCCTTGGAGGGTGTGAAGCCAAGTTGAAGTAGATAGTTAGTAAGCTGTTTAAAACAGGCCTTTGGGGCCTGCTTAAGGCCATATAATTATCTCTAAAGGCGACAAACATGGATGGGAAACTGGGCATGATGAAAGCCTATCGGTTGCTCCATGTATATTTCATCCTCTAAATGACCATGAAGAAAGGCATTGGAAACATCAATTTGTCTAATAGGCCAACCATGAATAGTAACTAATGATAGAAGAGTGCAAACAGCAGTAAACTTAATGACAGGAGAAAAAGTTTCATGATAGTCTACACCTTCTTGCTGAGCATAAACTTTAGCCATTAACCGAGCTTTATACCTTTGAATACTTCCATCAGGATGCCGTTTGATTCTAAACACCCATTTATTTCCAATAATGTTCTTGTTTGTAGGTCGGGGAACTAGTCGCCATGTTTGGTTTTCAAGTAAAGCATTGAGCTCAACCTGCATAGCCCCTGGGCCATTATAAAATCGTGTTTGCCTATGTGACAGTCTTGGATTCTTAGGTAATATAATTTGGTTTGGTATGGGAAAGGCAAGCTTGTCATTTGTTTCTGGTAATGGGTCGAAGATTCATTGCATGACTACGGATTGTGGTGGGTTTCGATTGGACTAAGGATTTTGGGTTTGGTTTGGATTGATTGTCTTGGGTAAGGTCAACCAAAAGATTTAATCTAGAAGGAGATGTAGATAAATTTTAAGTTTGAAGTGTATCAGGGAAGCTAATTGTAGGAGATTGGGATAAGGATGATTCGGGCTTACCTTGTTTTTTAGGAGATGACGTTCGAGAAGGTGAAGATGATAAGGAATTGGATGTTTCGAGTGAGTTTGAGGGATTAGGTAAGGAGTTGGTGGATGTAAGTGATTTGTTTAAAATAAGACTAATAGGAGATAAACAAGGAGTTAAAAAAGGAGTAGGACCTACCCCTGGTGAGGTGGCTAATGTAGAACTCGAGGTGGAGTACACATCATTAATAATGTTGAGCGAAGGAGTTTGTGTAGGCCCGGCACTTGATGGAGTAGTAACAAAGTCAACATAAGGAAAAAAATTTCATTGAATTTTACGTGACATACATAATAAATTCAACATGTTTGCTTGTCAAAACATCTATAAGAAGCATGATTTAGACTGAAACCAAGATTAACACACCTAATTGTTTGAAAAGAGAATTTATGAGCTTGATATAGTCTAAGCCATGGAAAAATCACATAGCCAAATGGCTTGATTTGTAAATAGTTCAGATTTCTCTTATATAAAATCTGAAAGGGAGATTGTTTGGAAAAAACATGACTTGGTAATATATTAATAAAAAAACACTTTGTTCTAATGCAAAATTCCAAAGCTTTAAAGGTGAAGATGCATGGGCAATAAAGTTAAGGTAGTATCAATTAAATGACAAATTTTTCACTCAATTGTTCCATTTTGCTCATGGGTATATGGGCAAGCAATTCTATGGTGAATACCAACACGATTAAAATATGAGTTTAATTTATGATATTCACCTCCCCAATCAGAATGAAAGGATCAAATTTTTGCTTGAAATTTTCTTTCAACTAATTTTTCGAAGTGTAAGAAAATGTCATAAACCTCACTTTTATTTTTCAAAAAATACACCCAAGTGTATCAAGAAAAATCATCAACAAAAAAAACCATATATTTGTGACCATTAAATGAAAGAGTAGGGGATGGCCCCTAAACATCCGAATGAACAATGTCAAATGGAAAACGACTCTTGTGTTCAATAGCAACTAATGGAATTCTAGACATTTTTCCTAATAAACAACTAGAATAAGGACGCAGTTTAGAAGAATTACTTAAAATGCTTTTATTTTGAACCAAAGTTTGAAGCTTCTTAATATTGGGATGACCGAGCCTAATATGACACTCAACAAGCGACACCACCTCAGCTACCAAGGCCTGCTTGATTGGTTGCAGATTGGTTGCAACTTGTATACTCCATCTTCACTGGGTCCTTGCATCAGCACCCTCTTGGTCACCTAGTCCTTGATAACAAAATGAGTAGGCCAAAATTCAAAGAAACAAATGTTATCAACAGTAAATTTTTTTACTGACATAAGATTTTTAACAATTTTTGCAATAAAGAGTACTTGATTTAAATTTAAGGTATCAATTTTAGAATAGAATTGAACATTACCAGTATGAGTACTTTGTAAGCCCTGACCATTACCAACATGAATATTGTCGTTCCCATTTTAACCTTGAGCCGCCGTTAGAGCTTGAACATCAAGGGTGATGTGATAATTGGCTGCCATGTCGTGATACCAAGCTTGAGGAGTTGGAGGTGACATTGGATGAGCTTGATAACCATAAGAAGATTGAACATAATTGGTTTGTGGAAAAATGTAGCGAGGACCTAAATTGCGTGGCTGAGAGCCACTGGAAGACAATGCATTTCGAGGCACATATCTGCTACGGCAAGTGACAGCTATGTTATTCACTTTTTTGTAGACTTGGCAAAGATCCCGAGGTCGCTGCTAGTTGCTATTCCATGACCCATTGTTGCCTCCATTACTAGGTCTAGATGAAGAATAGGAAGGAGGAGGGATGGCGAATTGAGTGGTAGTTTTGAGAACCATATTGGCCTGTGGATTATGAAGACCTTGTAATAAATTCTCATGAGCAACTAATTGCCCGTGCAACTCATGAAATGACACAGGGTCAGTTCGAAGATTTAAAGTTGTGATAATTGTGTGATACTCAACACCAATATTGTTATATATGATTGTATTAAACTTAGCAGGTGTAAGTAGCTTACCTGCGGCTTTGAGTTCATTTGCCTTGGCTTTTGCTTTTTGAAGATATTCAGAGACTGACATATCATTGCGCTTAAATTCTTGTAATTCAATATGTAATTGAAGTTGTCGATTTTGTGACATGGAGGGTGTGGGCAAGAGCTATCCAGACCTCTTTTGCCGTCATAAGACCAATAACATAAGGAAAGATTTCATTTGTTAAAAACGAGAAAATCTAGGAAAGAAACATCTGGTCTTTCTTGAACTACTTCTTTTATGCGGTATTCGGTATTTCATCATTGGTAGCATTGAGAATAGTGGAGGAAGGAGAAGGATTAGTGAGAAGATAATTAAGATTTTGATAATTGAAAATAGATAAAAATTGAGTCTTCCATGCCAAGTAGTTTTTGGTATTCAGTTTGACAGAAAAGGAATGAGAGTGAGAAGAAGAAGTAATGGTGAAGGGAGGATGTGGATTGGCTGCTGGTGCACCAGTAGGAACAGTGAGAGAAGCTATCTTGAATGTTTGAGAGTCCATTATTGTGGCTCTGATACCATGGAGAGATTAGGTTGAGAGATATAGAATAATTCTCACTTTTGAAAAGGTTATCAGCTAAAGAAGGTAATTACAAAAACTAAATAAGGTAAATAAGAAGAAAAGGAAAACAAAGATATGACTAAATGTACACCTAATATACAACTAAAATACGATATATTTTGAACAATATTAAACCAAGAATTTTACATTCCCTTACATGTCTTACATCAAACCTACACTCTGCTACGGTTATTTTGGTACCTCCTTGTTTTAGATCCAATTTCTTATGCTCTCAGGCACAAAGTATATCGAGATTGATGTCCATTATATTTGAGACCTTGTCACCAACATGCACGGATCCACATCTCCCACTTGCCCCCACTGACTATAAAAACTTTCATATAAAAAATTATTATTTTTAGTTTTGATCTCATAAAAAAATAAAATTTTGCTCCTATTAAAATTTTACCTTCATTAAAAATAAAATTTTGCTCCCATTAAAATTTTGCCTCCACTCAAAAAAATTTCTTGATCCGTCCCTAGTCACCAACAAAACTCTTTTCTTCCAACATATCTCTTCTTCGAATCAAATTATTGATAACTTGCTAAATCTCTTCTTCAAATCAAATTAAATATTTAGGGTCTCTCTTTTAATTTCAAGATTACATATCACAATTAAAATAATTAATAACTTTTTTAAATTAGTGTATACGAGATATCATTTATGATTGCGAAAAATATTTCTACTTGATTGAGTCATCCTCAGACGTCTCTATCTCTCTAATTACATGGACAGTAAAAAGCTTGCAAGGAATAGTAGCAAAGTCAATGGTTCAGCACCATGATTTTCACGAACAAAAGGTTATTGGTGTGTCTCAATTGTTGTAAGAAATTGGTTGTTGTGTCTGAATCCTTGCATTCCTAGTCTGTTGTTTTCAATCTTTGAAACACTCGACATTGGGTCGAGATGAAACCCAGTTCATCTACAACAGCTTCAATAGAGCCAATCTTCTTCTCAATGGCTTAGCAGAAATCCACCCCAATGGTCTTTTAGAGTTGACAAACACGTCTAAATAGTAAATTGGTCGAGCTTTCTTTCTCTTTGTACAGAGAGGTCATCTTCATATTCTCATAAAAATAAAATATAATAAAATAAGACCTATTTTGATTTCATAAAAACAATAAAAAAGAAATTTTTTTATTTATTATTTTTTACGAGAGTCCAAAAATAAGTAAAAATAGGGACTTTTTTAATTTTACCCAGGTATATAAAATACAAGTAATGCCCTAATAACTCCGAGTCTCTCTCATTTCTACCACCTTTGTGTTCGCCATATTACCGGAGTTGCCAACACATGCCGGCCACGGAATAGCTTATGCTATGTCTCCATCTACGAAGTTAAAAGGATCTGTGGCATCTCAATACTTGGGACTCTTCAATACTTCAACTAATCGCTCGTCTTCAAATAATATTTTTGCAGTTGAACTAGATACCTTATTGAGTATTGAATTCGGCGACATCAATAACAATCATGTTGGAATGGACATCAATGGGCAAGGAAAGGTTAAACAGTCTAGGAAGTGCTCCTTCGAATGTCTGAAAATGGAAGCTTCAGCTACTGTCCTGTCGAGCTTGAAGCTGGTTGCGGCAAAAGATCAAGCACTTGGTGTGCTCTGTTCACCCAAGCTTCCAGCACTCTAGAAAGCGCGGCACTGCACTTCTTAGACTCCTCCTCTGTTCTTGACTTTGTAATTTGAATGTATAAATGTATCTTCAAAGAGATTGTAACTCAATTCACTCACACGAATCTGTATTTGTATAGTGAAACATTGGTGTTTGAAGAAAAGTTATATCTTTCCCTTTGAAACCGAAAACTACTTCTGAATTTTAACACTATCTGTATGTGTGTACTGCTACGACTATTCACTCCACAAGGCTAATGTTACTTCTGAAATCAAACTAAATTGATAATGCAGGCAAATCATGGAAAAGAAATTGAAGGTTGTATATTGATAAATTTTTCTCACTCTCGTATGCTAAAAACAAAGAATCAAACTTCAGATTTTTTTCCAGCAAAACAGAAACTTCTACTGCTACTTTTCTAAAGATCAACTTCTGGAAAGAACAAAATGAACACTCACAAACTACTTCTTCGAATATTCAACTTCTGAACT
>JANVCL010325151.1:0-17740 GCA_026546855.1 Erythroxylum incrassatum
CTTTAATTCACTACACCCATGTCACAAAATCTTAATAATAATAACATGCTAATTAATTTCAACATATATAAATCTTGTAAGACCCCAAAACTTGTCTCATCATGCCTATAATAAAAAAATTCTAGGGGCCAACAAACAAGGCTAACAAGAGCGAGAAGGCACCATGGAACTTAAGTATCAACACCCTTAGTAGTTAAATATAAATTTCCCCATTCTCTTGGATTATCTCGCACATGCAGCAGTACCTATTAAGATAGGCTATGATTATCTTTCATTTTTAATAACCAATTTAACATTTAAAAATTTTTTGTTTAGAAGATTTGCAATAGCTTCTTAGTGATGCATAACTTTTCCTTTAAAGTTATTGCTTGATATTATATGTAGGAGCAGCTTAGATGGATATGCATTTTTTGTTGAAACATCATGTTAAATGGGCTTAGTTGTGATGAATTCCTAGACTGTAGGCTTTGTATTGGAAGTTTTAGATAGCTAGAGTTCCACCAAAATTTTGATTGTTTAGTAGGATTTTTAGACAATTCTAAACATTTGTTGGGGACTTCTAAATCTAGATGAATTTTGTGTGTAGGGAAGCCCTAATCTTAATGGATTCTCTCTAATGTGGATGGAGAAATGTTGATTCTGGTCTTGCTTAACAAATTGAAAGGCAGAGCACAGTAGGGATACATCCCTCATTATATGGATAAAATTTTCATTGACAAATCAGTAAAACCAAGAATTGTAGTTTTTCCTTAATCTCTTCCTTGTACTCTCTTTGAATAAACACTTGTTTCACTTACTGGGTTATTTCGAAGATCAACTACTTTAGTTGCACAACTCATATTTTAGGATTGATGATGGGGGAGTGCCTTTTGATTCTTTATGGATTACCTGACCATTTTCTTGACTTTTTGTTCCATAATTCTGTTAATTCCTCAAAGGGGTACCATTGTAGAGATTTCCAGTATTGGCATCAAGGTGTGGTTGTATGAATGTCAGTATGATTAGTAAATCGCATTTGCATTTTAGAAATCTAGGTTACAGTGTTGGGTTTCTATATCCATTCTTTGTCCAATATGGTTTGTTTAACATTTGAAATCATATTTTATTATATGTCTTCTAGCATACGTGTTGAGTGGAAAGTGCTAGTAGTTTGTCTGATGTCTAACAAATATGAGTTTGCTTACTCCTATTCATCTCTTGAATGAATCAAATAACTTTGTTACAGACAGGAGGTCCTTTTGTTGGAGAATGAGATTTCCTTCAATAAGGCCATCATTGAAGAAAGGGATCAAGGAATACAGGAAATTCAGCAACAGATTGGTGAAGTGAATGAGATATTTAAAGATCATACTATCCTTGTACATGAGCAAGGAGCTATAATTGGTAATTCCATCTTTTCTTTTTTTGGTGAAACTGTTTTCCACTACATTTGGGACATTTTGGAATTGTGTCTTGTCTATTATGCTTTTGTTTTCCTCTGTCATGTACCGTTAAAATTCCAATTGTTTATCCAATACCAAGTTATTGGAATGTAGTTATTCATATCAAAATTCCACTGTTTTGGTTGATCGTAGAATTATAACTCTAAATAACTAATTTTCATTAGATTACTCAATATTGCAAAGACCTAAAGATCAAACTCATCTTTGGTAGGGTATTTTCATTACTTCATTTATTTCCTTCCTTAAATTCTTTTAGCAAGGTTTAGACCTATCTTTTAAGTTTCATGTTATCAGAGGAACATCAGAAGCCCAAGGTCTATAGCTTTCTTATTTTCCAAGTTAAGTTATGCAGGTTTTCAGACTTCAGTGTTGTGGTACTGCTTCTACAAAAATGACTAGTGGTGTTGATAAGAGAAATATGATGTTTTATATTTACAATAAGTGAAAGTCTCTTGAATATTTTGGATTTAAAATTTTGTAACTTATTCTTTGTGTTTTTGTGCAGACTTGCTTGCTTCTGGTTGTTTTTGGAATTGTACATTTCATTATGGTCATAGTTCTCGCAGCCTAATCTTAAGGTGTCTTGATTTCCTTATTGAGCAATTTGAGGAGCTGCTTGGCAACAACATAGTTTGTCTTTCTGCTAATTTCGTGGGTAATGACTAACTAGAGTGTCTCACTACTAGTCAGAGGTGGTGTATAGTGAATGGCATGGTAGTATTCATTTGTTTCATATAGGTGGGGAATGTTTGTCTTTTTCTCTTTTAGGTATTCAGGTATGATGAGCATTTTGAGGGAGTATTCTTTATGTAATTGTCTTCATCAAAATTTTAAATGTGATGAATAAAATGTCAAATTCTTTGGCCTACAGCAATCGATGCAGCTCCTCAGTATCATTAGTAATGTTAAAGACTTATTCGCCTGTTGTTCATTTTCCAGGAAATTTTGACATAATCCGTGTCTACCTATATGACATTACAGGTTTACTTCGAAGCAATATTTGTACTAACTTTTTGAGTTTGCAAAAGTTATTAAACAAATAAGATTTTAAAATTTTTTATTTTAAAAAATAATTATTAAAATTAAAAATTATTAAATTAAAATAATTTTCAAAAAATGGAAAAATTAATAATTAAAAACTAATACAACTATCTGTAATGTTTTTGTATAAACGTCCAAAAATGTCACATTCTGTGACGTCTAAAAAATGTTGCGAAAGCCAAAAATGTCGCAGAATGTGACTTTCTACGATGTTTCCTAAAAACATCACGAAATGTGACTTTTCACAATCTTTTAGTGATGTTTTTAAAACGTCGCGAAATGTCTGTGTTTTCTGTGACATTTTATTGGAGGCATCACAGAAACCTTTTGCATACTCCAGATTCCGCAACGCTTTTTAAAACATCGCAAATTGTATTCTGTGACATTTTTAAATGTCGCAAATTGTGCTATTTTCTTGTACTGAGTAGACTCCTTCCCAATCACCAAGGTTCAATTTTGTCCACCACTTCTAAAGTTAAGAATATAGTAGTCCTTTCTTGTCAAGTCCTCCAAGAAGGTCCACAGAATGGAAAACTTATGGACTTTTCATAAGTAAAAGGCATGTATTTTCAGCTCTCAATGTATAGTCCGGAGTATAATGGAAAGCTTATGGACTGAAGGAAGTCCTGGTCACTGAAGACAACCTTTTCTTATTTAAATTTGAATCTCCAAATCAATATCAGAAGCTACTGGAGGTGAGATCTTGGCATGTAAGATATAAGATTATATAAATTTATATGTAAGATAGGGGATGGAAGCATTATTCACATAATCTAGTGTGAGAGAAATAAAAAGATTTTTCAAAATTTGACAAATAAGGAGCACATAAGGATGCTAATAAGGGACCGAATTATGGCATATCAACACTGCACACAAAATGCAGTTGGGGGTTAGCTTTGAGACAGTCTCTTTAACATCTAAAGGACATTGCTTTATTTGCATAATAGGCCAAGGCAATTAACGAATTCATATATGAAAAAAGTAAATGCAACTTATAAATTATTGAACTATTTGAATACATGTGGAGACAACTACACAGTGGAGGAGAGGAAGGAAGAACTTACGGGTGTACTCCACCAGGCAGTCGAAACACAACTCTTACTGGAAAAGGAAGTTGAAGGTAAGATGATCTAAGCTAGAAATGATGGATATCTCAAGAACATTGAGCTCATAAGATTAACTTGCAAATCAAACAAGGAATTTCAATAAAGACATTTGCGAGGGAACTAAAAGGAGAAGCAGAAGGTAAAGGTGGAGTGAACTTGCATACATTCCCTAAGACCTTATGCAATTAGCTCAAAATTTGTAAAGGATTATGGAAAAATTGCTGCTACTTTAAACTCCATTCTCAAGAAGAATTCTTTCAAGTGGACTTTAGCTTTTACTATAACCTTTGAGCAATTAAAATCTACTATGATCACGACTCCAATTCTCGCCTTAACAGATTTTTCAATGTTGTTTGAAATTGAGTGTGATGCTTCGGATGCAGATATAGGTGCTATATTATAGCAAAATGAATGACCATTTGCTTATTTTAGCTGACCCTGTGCTGATCAGAATCGTGGTCTTCCCATTTATAAGATGGAATTGATTTCATTGGTTAAGGCAGTATCTCATTAATGACCACACCTATGGGGGTAGTAAGTTCTCATATGCACTGACCATTTCAGTCTTAAATATCTTTTGGAACAAGAATCACTACTATTCCTCAACATCATTGGCTAAGTTTTTGGGTTATGATTTTATAGTGGAATATAAGGTTAGTCAAGAAAATGTTGTGGTTGATGTCTTATCCCACCAATCTAAGGTGGATGATTAGACTCTCCTTGCCATTTCTATGCCTTTTGTAAGTATCTTTGATCATATCCGTCAAGAGGTTAACACCACTCCAGATTTACAACATCTTGTAACTAAAATTAAAAAATGTGAAGCTATGGGTCTTTGAAAGTACAATGATGGACTTTTTTTGTTAAGATATATGTTATATATCTAATTAATTAGTTTTGACATTATTTATTAATTGGATAATGACTTGAATTCAAAAGCTATATGGATAATTGATATGTGTTTAATTGTTGATATTTTTAATTACTTGCATTTAGCGATTAATGGTACAAAAATGCTTAAGATACTCACTTTAATTCATGTATTATTTTAGGTACAATTTGAAAGCAAAGAAATTAATGTGAGTCAAAAGCAAGACATATGGATCATTTTCTGAAAATTAATATCTACTTGTTTCCGTGAAGGAAGAAAAAAAATAACAAAATGCAAGAAAAACAGAAAATAAAGGAGCATTATGCAACGCAGACAACGTCTGCTTGCGTCTGCGTTTCACACAGCGCTCCATAAATGGAGCGTAGCGTAGAAGACAGAAGGGGGTTGTGGCTATTAAATGGTCCCATGAATAATCACCAGGGAGGCAACAAACACGTAAGGGCGCAACAGGCGCAGCCAAGAGAGTAGCGGGCTAGAGGCACAGCAGCTGGGTGAGGCATGGGCGGGAACGATGACGCATCAGGAAGCAGAGAAACATGAGGTGCAATACAACATTTTAACGTCGAGGAGCGACAGTTCGAACACAAGCAATAGCGTTAGGGAGAGAAGAATAAACGTAACAGGCGCAGAAATGAGAAGCGTGAACAGTAGGTGTGGACCATAAATTCCAAATTTTAATTGTCCCGTCAATGAATAGTTGAGGAGAAGGGTTGCGTTGTTTATAGTAAAGAAGAAAAAAAGGTTTTTCGCTAGGGATTAAAATTGGGATGAAGCAATTTTTTGGGAAAGACCCATGAAGGGCTAGGCATCTCGACGCCGGTTTAGAGGTAACATCGACGTCAATGACCCGGGTTAAGTAAATTTATTATTATTTTGTTGTTTCTTTCTCTCATTAGAAATTGATTGTGATATCCTATTCTAATTGATTTGGGTATTGTGTATAGATAATCAGATTTTTATTAATGTTCAATTATTTGTGTATGAACCCCTTGGGTATTGTGAATTAATGATTTTAATGCTTTCATTGAATTGTTAATTTCAAACCCATTGCTAGAATTTTTATATAATCTATAATTGTTATGTTGAAATTCATGTGTAGTGAATAATGATTTGTAATCATTAAGGATAACATGACCTAGGTTAAATGAAGCATCATATGTGGTTGTTGCCTTGATTAATCAGTTTTCTTAATTCGTAATGCTACTTCTTAATTAAATCTAGAGATTGTATCCTAGATTGTTTGGTGGTTAGGTTTAATTAATGATCGTATCTTGATTAAACAAAACCTAAGGAAAAACTCAAGTTAATTTTTAACCCATGATTAACAATTGTTAGGAGATGTTAAGGAACAACAAATTAATAAATTATGCTTGATTAGGATATAGGCTGAGATTGAATCAAAGAACCGGGTCCCTACTGAATTCCCCACATTTATCATTTTTTCATGTTTTCTTTAATTTGTTTTTATTAGTTAGTTTCATTTTATATTCTTTGTTGAAAAATCCAAAACCCTCCTATTAAGTGTAAACACCAATTAATTTCATTTCATAAACTTTACACACACTCTCTGTAGGATCGATCTAGACTCGCCACTCTACAGAAGTAGTTTAGTTATTTTATTTTGACTAGCATTACGACGCGCGGTCAAATTACCGAGGAGTGCGGTGTTTTAGTTTTTGTTTGTGATTTAATTGATGTTTTGTATATAATTTTTATTAAGTGATTTCTTTTATGTTATTTTGTGATCTTTTCATTTTTATTTGGTGTTCAAAATTTTTTTTGATACGGATGGAAGTAATTTCTTTTATAATTCATATTCTCAATCCTATAACAATGTTTGGACTAATCAACCTAACTTTTGTGATGGATGGGATAATCATCAAAATTACTTCCATGATAGTTTGCAGGATGTATAACAATTCTTGTACAGACTAGAAGCTTCCTATCATAACTCCTGTCCATCTCTGGAAGAGTTGATGTTGCAATTGCAGGAGAATACTTTACAATTCCATATGGATGGAGGGCAATTTCCAAAAACACATGTTCTAGCGCCCAAGATCCGGAGAACCAACATAATTCAGTTGCATATTTAGAAGAACTTGTTAATAATATGGTTGTTAACAATTTACAATTTCTACAGGATATGCAGCAATTTCAACAAAATATGCAAGAATTTCAACAAGAGACAAAAGCAAGCCAACAAAGGATGGAACACCTAATGTACCCAATTGAAGTCTGTGCGGAAAATTTACAAAGTGATGAGGAACTTGAGAATTTTGAGGTCAAACCTCAACGAATTGTTTGTGTTGAAGAAGTGGAGAAGGAGTCTGAAGCCTAAAAGGACACATCTTTTAGTTCAGAGGTAAGTACTGAGTCTATGATTATTTTTTAGACTAATTCTTTACCTTTAGATTACAGATTGGAGGAGTTAAATGATAAAGAAAAAGGTGAAGAGACGTTTGAAATATTTTTGGAATGTATGGACTCAGTCTAAATTGAGATTTTAAGGATATGGAAGATGCTGAAGGAGGATGGTGATCAACTAAGGCCTTATCCGGAACTAACTCACGTAGAGGAGCCGCATGTGATACATGAAGATCACAATTTTATCACGTGAGGAGAAGGAGTCGAACCAACGACGTTAAACAAAGGCACTTTATGGGAGGCAACCCAAGGGAAGTAAATTTCTTTTCCTTTACATTTCTGCATCACTTTTTACATGCATGTATGTTTTTGAAATTGTTTGTCTTACTTGTCTTTAAGTTTTCAATCAAAATGAGAGAATGAATAAAACAAATGAAGCAAACATTTTCTCATTTTCTATTGCTTCTAGGATTATATAATCATGATTAGAGTGTGATTAACTAAAAAATTTCATAGCAACTCTAGCATGTACTTTTGCTCTTGTGATTGGTCGATATGTATTATCTTTGGAAGAGTAGTGGCTAATGGTGGACAAAGCCGGTGAGATTTTGAGCCTTATTTGACTGACACATCCATATTAGTCTCATTGCTTTTTGATAAAGTGTGACCTTCATGACATGTACATCTTGATTTTACGTTGAATTTCTATTCGAGACCACATTTTATCACATGCATTAACATGGATATGATTAGGCATTTCTTGTTTTTCATAAGCTACATTAACCAAATGACCTACCCTATTGACATGATTTTTCCCTTGTTAATCCCCTTTGAGCTTTATACTTTTCTTTTTGTATAAAATTATTTTATGCTTTTAAACTTAACCAAATGTCCTACCTAAGTCATAAAGCTGGTGGAACATTTGTGATTGTTGAGTTTGTAGATATCCAAAATTCTAAGTGTGGGGGTGTACATATGTGAGGGGTGGTTATAATCTTGAGATGTTATTTTATGTCTTATCATTGACATTCCCATGTTGTCGTAGTTTATTTCAATTTTATAAGAAAAAAAAAGAGAAAAAGACAAAAAGACAAAAGAAAAGAAAATGAAAAAAAGAAAGAAGAAAAGAAAAAAAGAAAAAATGTTTAAAATAAATGTATCAGGGAAGAATTGCATATGTGTTGAAAAGTTGTTTATGTTTTATGCATCTTCCTAGAGTTGTAATGGATGTATTGTTTGATTATGTTGAAGATGAGGTAGATCATGGTTTGGAAGGATCACTCTTATGATTTCAACGAGTTGTTAACGTAAATTGTATAAATGATTCCTTCGGATTAGTATATGCTTCATGTGGTTGGTGTGTGAGAGTTGAATGGGGCTATAAAACATAAATGATGCATTCGTCATAGCTAATGGTACCTAGTTTTTGATTGATTGTTACTTTTGTTTCACTAGCTTTGATGACTTTTCTGCTACTTAACCCAAATATACCTCACCTTACCTTTGCCCACATTACAACCCTAAAAAGTCCTTTGATTCATGATTTTGCATGTGAACATTAGTGGTGGAGAAATGAAATGATATGCAACGTTGTGGATTGTCAAGATCATGAATGGTATTGAGTGTACCCATTCACTTTGTAAAGTTTATGAAATAAAATTAATCGGTGTTTACACTTGATGGGGGGTTTGGATTTTTCAACAAAGAAAATAAAATGAAACTAACTAATAAAAACAAATTAAAGAAAACATGAAAAAGTGATAAATGTGGGGAATTCGGTAGGGACCTGGTTCTTTGGTTCAATCTCAGCCTATATCCTAATCAAATTTATTAATTTATAGTTCTTTAACCTCTCCTAGCAATTATTAATCGTGAGTTAAAAATTAACTCGAGTGTTTCCTTAGGTTTTATTTAATCAAGATACGATCATTAATTAAACCTAACCATCAAACAACCTAGGATACAATCTATAGATTTAATTAGGCAATAGCATTCCGAATTAGGAAAATTGATTAATCAAGGCAATAACAATATACGATGCATCATTTAACTTAGGTCATGTTATCCCTAATGATTATGAATCATTAGTCGCTACACATGTATTTCAACATAACAATTAAGGATTATATCAAAATTCTAGCAATGGGTTTTGAAATTAACAATTCAATGAATGCATTAAAATCATCAATTCACTATACTCAACGGGTTCATACAAAATAACCGAACATTAATGAAAATTCAATTATCTATACACAATACCCAAAGTGAACTACCTTGCCATTCCTATAACAAAGTGAATTGCTAACTGTTCCTTTCAAGTATCTTAGAAGCCACTTCACAGCTTCCCAATGCTCTTTCCTTGGATCTGACCTGTATCTATTCACAACTCCCACTTCATGTGCTATATCAGGCCTAGTGCAGACCATAGCATACATCAAACTCCCAACTGCAGAAGCATAAGAAACTTTTGCCATGTGCTTCCCCCACACTTAGCTTTTGACCCTCCTCAGGTCAAAATTAAGCTCATTGACCCAAAACATCAACTCAATTTTCATAATTTTCCAAGACTATATAATCATAACCAAAGATAAATAACTTTCAAAAATCATAATAAGAAACCAAAATTCCAAGCTTTTACTCATGATCAATGAACATTCAATATCTTCAAAAATTGAGCAATCTAATGGTAGACTCGGAAAATGTGTTTAACTAAAATATATCCATGGGTACACTCAACACCATTCATGATCAAGACATTCCATAACTTTGCATATCATTTCATTTCTCCACCACTAACGTTCACATGCAAAATCATGAATCAAATGACTTTTCAAGGTTGTAATGTGGGTAAGGGTAAGGTGAGGTATATTTAGGTTAAGTAGCATGAAAGCTATCAAAGCTAGTGAAACAAAAGTAACACTCAATCAAAAACTGGGTACCGTCAGTTATCACAAATGCAACATTTTTATTTCGCAACCTCATTCAACTCTCACACACAAACCACATGAAGCATATATCCATCCGAAGGAATCACTCATGCAATTTATCTTAATGAAATCACAAGAGTGAATGTTTCAAATAAACCACTACCTCATATTCAACATACTCACATAACTCAACCATTACAACTCAAGGAAGATGCATGAATCATAAACAACTTTTCAACACATATGCAATTCTTCCTTTATACATTTATTTTAAACAATTTTTTCTTTTTTCTCTCTTTCTTTTTTTCATTTTATTTTCTTTTTTTTCTTTTCTTTTTTTCTTTTCCTTATAAAATTGAAATAAACTACATCAACATGGGAGTTTAAATGATAAGACAGAAAATAACATCCCAATATTATAACTAACCCTCACATATGTACACCCCCACACTTAGAATTTTGTATATCCACAAACTCAACAATCACAAATGTTCCACTATAAAAACATAAAATGTGGTTTATACAAAAAGAAAGATATAAATCTCAAAAGGGATTAACAAGGGAAAAATCATGTCAATAGGGTAGCTCATTTGGCCAATGCAGCTTGTGAAAAACAAAGAATGCCTAATCATATCCATATTAATGCATGTGATAAAAATGTGGTATCAAATAGAAATTCAATGCAAAATTGGGACGTGCATGTCATGAAAGCCACACATTATCAAAAGGCAATGAGAATGATATAGATGTGTTAGTCAATTTAGGCTCAAAATCTCATCGAATTTGTCTACCATTAGTCACTACTCTTCTAAAGATAATGCATATCAACCAATTGCAAAAGCAAAAGTACAAGCTAAAGTTGATATGAAATTTTCTAGTCAGTCACACTCTAATCATGATTATATAATCTTAGAAGCAATAGACAATGAAAAAATGTTTGTTTTATTTGCTTTATTCTTTCTCTCATTTTGATTGAAAACTTAAAAACAAGTAAAAAAACCAACTAGAAAACCTTAATGCATATAAAAAGTAATGTAGAAATATAAAAGGAAGAGATTTATTTCCCTTGGGTTTCCCCCCAAGAAGTGCCTTTTGTTTAAGGTTGCTATCTCGACTCCTTCTTCTCCTCACGTGACAAAATTGTAATCTTCGGGTGTCACATGTGGCTCCTCCACATGAGATAGTTCCAAATAGGGCCTTAGTTGATCATCATCCTCCTTCAGCATCTTCCTTATCCTCATACTCTCAATCCCGACTGAGTCCATACACTTTGTATATTAAGCATCCAAGTTCTATATGAACAAATCCATAACACATTACATTTACCGCTTTATTAAACTCTAATCAAGAAAATCTAACTACAAAGCAACAAATCCTAACTCAGGAGTTCATAACAATGTAGTTAAATGCGACAATGTAAAACTACTCACCTTTAAATCCCATTAAACTCAAGCCATTGCTACATCTTTAAGAGGAAATGGTAATTTAGCTAAGCATAACTTCGGGAATCCTCATGATCGTAAGAACACTCATGGCATCCATGGCAGTAGCAGTAGACGATGAGGTCGACGATGAAAAGTGGATGCAGTTGATGGATGAAGGTCGAAAGTGAGAGATATGAGTGTCAACTAAGAAGTGTGAAGTCTCTGTGTGTATTTACTAGATGATTGTGTGTAACCTAATTTGGTAGATTTTTAAGTGATGCATCGGTGGGTTGGGTCGAACAGTGAGAGAATTTTCTAAATATGGTTCGGGTTTCCGACAGTTCGCTGTGGCAAAACTTATCCCGAAAGGTTTTTGCTCTTGCTAGATTCTTTGCCGTGGCAAAATAATTAATTTACCCCACGAAAAACTTTTCCCAAAAGTCTGCCCGAATTCTTCATGTTTCGCCGTGACGATAGGTCTGGTTTGCCACAACGAAAGTCTTGTAGAGCCTTTGCTCTTGTTTTTAACATTTTGACTCCTTTCTCCTTAAGGTTCCTACAATCAATAATAGCAATTTGCAGTATCAATTGTCCTCATAAAAATTAATAATGCAACTAATGTCAATTTGTAACAATTTTTACTATCAAATTGCATAAAATACAAACACACACTCAATGATTAACTTAAGCACAAAAATCAAGAATTAGGAGTCAAAAAGTATATCAAAAACCATGAAAGTGTTCCCAATTTATATAACAACTTGGGCTCAATCAAATTCCCCCATACTTAGACCTTTGTACTCCTGGACAAAGTTTATAAGAGTTAAAGAGACACAAGTGTAAAAGAAAAATTCTGACCATGCTAAAAACAATAATAGGAAATTGGAAAAAATCACTTTCTCAAAAATCAATCAAAGCAGATTGAAAGAGTGCTAAGAAAATGGACACTAAAAGAGTTTAATCCAAGAGATTGAACAAAAGATATTTCACTCAAGGTAAAATGATTGCTCTCATCTAACTTGTGTTTAGGGATATTTTCACTCTAAATCTACTTAATCCATTCTCTATCATAGGCTTGTGACAGTCCTATTTCTCCACTATAAGAACTATAATTTCGAAAATTAAGAGGACTTTTTAGGGTTGTAATGTGTGGAAGGCTAGATGAAATGTATGGAATGAATGAAGAAAGAAAAAGTATGAATAAATGCACTACAATTATGAAATGGATGTCAACAGTTAAACAATTTGATACAAAAAAATAACAATTTTTTTCGAACATAAGTATAACACATACATATATATATTTGACACTTCTTGTACTTTTCTTTCTCTTTCTTTTCTTTTCTTTTCTTCTTTTTCTTTTCCCCTTGTTTAGAAAACATTTGTAGTTTTTTTGCTTGAAATAACTAGAAGAAAATGTAAAATAAACTATTGACACCATATAAAGATGCATGCAGTGCTCATAAATAATAGCTCAAGGGGCTAGCAATGGATAAGTGTTTGTGGGACTGTGTTTAGGTCAAAGGGTTTAGAAAGAATGCCTTTATCATATTAACAAAATTATAGTTTATAAAGCTTTTATTAAGAATTGAAAAAGTTCTAGAGAGATGTGAAATAAGCATATACACACATGAATTGAAAAAAAATTCAGGCCTAAATATCCTTCCAATAAGGGTAATATCTCAATGAGCAATCTCAAGTCTTAAAAACCTAAAGTGCTACTTTTTTAGCATACCTTCATTTACTTTGTGTTGAAAACATCGAAATTAAAATTAGCCAATACCGACCATCATTTAAAGAATGGGAGGTATTTTCAAAAACTCAAGTATCACTTTAAAACTTATAAATTCTTTGACAAACAAGAGTTACAAGAGTCGAGTGTGGAAAAATCGTTAGATTGAGGCAAAAATTTTCAGCAAAAATCATTTCTGCAAAGATATGTCACTGCGGTGAATTGTATAGTTCACCAACTTAGCCGCGGCGAAGAAGTAGTTTGCCGCAGCGAAAAACAAGCATATGGTTGTGGCGAAGACCAAGCACGCTGTGGCAAAAAACAACATAACTAAATTTTCACAATCTCTAAGCATAAAAATGTTAACATTATGCATGATTGACTAACACCAACATATAAATTACCAAAGTGAAGCATAACAAGGGTAACAAAGTGGGAAAAGCTCCCCCATACTTAAACAACACATTGTCCTCAATGAAAAAGAAGCAAAAACTTAAGAACTATGAGAATGTCAGGGCAAAAAGAGATAGAGGGGACTTACTAGAATGTAAAGCTACTAAAGAAAGTAAAAACATAGTTATCTTCCTACCCGGATGGTTTCTCCCCCACACTTGTTTAGGAAAGCAAGACATTAAACATTGCATCACTAGTCACAGACCTAAAGTAAATAAACAAGTGAGGAAGAGAAAGAACCTGATATTTATGAAGGTTTTTAGTTCTCATGGTAAAGTTTTAATAGGTGGTCATTATCATTGAGTTTGCCTCTGGTTTCTTGACAGCACGTGTCGAGTGCACTGCAAAATTTACCCACTCTACACACTAAAATTGTAGTTGTGGCGAGTCAGGATCGAATCCACAGGGAATGCTCGGTTAATTTTTGAAACGAAATTAATTGATGCAAGGAAATTATATGGGGGGTTTTTGGATTTCAAACAGTTTAGAAATTAAAAGTAAAATTAAACTATTGAAAACAAATTAAAATAAATATTCGAAAATGAGAAAAGTGATGAGTATAAGAAAGGTCCAGTTCTAGGGTCAATCTTGGCCTAAGCACAATCAAACATATTTCTTCATTTTAAAGTCTTTACAATTCTTTTCGGACTATTGGTCTGAGACTAATAGAACGCTCTACAAATCTCATTTTTCACTTAAGTTGTATTTAACCAAGATATGATCATTGATTAAATCTAACTACTGAATAACCTAGGATACGATCTCTAGATTCAATTTGGCAGTCGCATTATAAATAGTAAAACGATCAATATAGGAAGTAACATCACACGTTCGGGTTATCTAACCTAAGTTATGTTGTTCCTAACGATTAACGATCGTTAGATGCTACTAACAAATATTCAAAGTAACGATTACTAATAACAATCAATATGTTAGCAATAGGATCGAAATAAAATGATCAAAATAATCTATCAAGATCATTAATTCCAAAACCATCAAAATTAATACCAACAACACATCAATCTGAAAATAAATCACAACTTTAAAATTACAGAAATAACTTAACCATGACTTGGCGATGATATCCTCGTTGAACCGACGTTGGAAAGTTAGCCTATCATCTCCATTTTATAGAGCCTATCAGTTCTAGGGTCAATCTTGGCCTAAGCACAATCAAGCATATTTCTTCATTCTAAAGTCTTTACAATTCTTTTCGGATTATTGGTCTGAGACTAATAGAATGCTCTACAAATCTCAGTTTTCACTTAGATTGTACTTAACCAAGATATGATCATTGATTAATCTAACTACTAAATAACCTAGGATACGATCTCTAGATTCAATTTGGTAGTCGCATTATAAATAGGAAAATGATCAATATAGGCAGTAACATCACACGTTTGGGTTATCTAACTTAAGCTACGTTGTTCCTAACGATTAACGATTGTTAGATGCTACTCACAAATATTAAAAATAATGATTACTGATTACAATTAATATTTTAGCAATAGGTTTGAAATAAAATGATCAAAATAATCTATCAAAATCATTAATTCTAAATCCATTAAAATTAATACCAACACATCAATCCGAAAATAAATCACGACTTTAAAATTACAGAAATAGCTTAACCATGACTTGACAATAATATCCCCGTTGAACCGATCGACGTTGGAAAGTTAACCTATCATCTCCATTTTATGCTCCAAGAGTGGGTCAAATTTTTTATATACTTCGGTAGTCTCACGATGGGAAAAACAAATAGTCCTGTGTTGTTCACTGCTTATTGTTCATCTCCACGTTTTTGCTTCAGTGCTCTTCTCGCAAGTTTGCACCAATTCCCAGCTACCGCCTACCAATGTTTGCTTTATTTTCTGTGCCATTCTTTAATGTGTATCCTCATGTCTCTTGCGCCGGCACTGTCTTCAATTGCTCTGCTTTTTGTCTCTACCCAACACTATAGATGAAAAGACCATAAAAAATTAGCACACTCTAACCTCTTATACTCCTCCAACGCAACGTCCTTTGTTCTTCATGTATGTCTCTTTTCCAGTGCTGACCCTCCAGCTGTAGGTTGACATTACAATTAAAAACTCAACACCTAAAACCCTCACCGCTTCTTCTCATGCACGAGCTGTGCATGTAGCATTATTTAATGCTTGTTTAGGCAGCGTTATTTATGCAACGTGCGTTTAAATGCAAAACAATTTTAATTCTTTTTTTAAGTAAACAATTGTGCTTTAATTTCTTTTAGAAAATTATCTTTTTGGTTACAAAATATGTCAATAAATCCAACCTAGCAGTCAACATAAATTGAGCATTTTATCTTAAAAATAGGATTGAAATCACATGAAAATATATAAGAACATATAAAAAATTCAATACTATCAAATACCCTCACACTTGGTCTTGACCGTCCTCAGCCAAATCGTCAAAATCAAAATCACAAACTAAAACTTTAACTCATTTCCCACATTTCTTAAGAATAGATAGTCATAAGTAAAAGTAAATGACTTTTAAAACCTAAGCAAAAACTCAACATACAAAGCTTTTACTCATGATCAACCAATATTCAATAACTTCAAAAACTGAGCAATCTAATGGTAGACTCGGAAATTGTGTTTAACTAAAATATATCAACGGGTACATTTAACACCATTCATGATCATGACAATCCATAACTTTGCATATCGTTTCATTTCTCTACCACTAATGTTCACATGTAAAATCATGAATCAAAGGAATTTTTAGGGTTGTAATGTGGGCTAAGGTAGGGTGAGATATATTTAGGTTAGGTAGCACGAAAGCCATCAAAGCTAGTGAAACAAAAGTAACAGTCATTAAAAACTAGTACCATCAGCTATAACGAATGCAACATTAACATTTCACAACCTCATTGAACTCTCATACACAAACCACATGAAGTCTATCCCAATCCGAAGGAATCACTCATACAATTTATCTCAACAAAATCATGAGAGTGAACCTTTCAAGCAAACCTCTACCTTATATTCAACATACTCAAATAACTCAACCATTACAACTCTAATAAGATGTATGAATCATAAACAACTTTTAAACACATATGCAATTCTTCCTTGATAATTTTTTAATAATTTTTTTATTTTTTTCCTTTTCTTTTTATTTTATTTTCTTTTTCTTTTTTTCCTTTCTTTTCCTTGTAAAAATTAAAATAAACTACATCAACATAGTAATTTCAATGATAAGACATAAAATAACATCCCAACATAATAACCAACCCTCATATATATACACCTCCACACTTAAAATTTTGCATATCCACAAACTCAACAATCACAAATGTTCTACTAGCTTTATAACTTGGGTAGGACATTTGGTTAAGTTAAAAAGTATAAAATGTGGTTTATACAAAAAGAAAGGCTAAAGCTCAAAAGGGGTTTATCAAGAGAAAAATCTTGTCCATAGGGTAGGTTATTTAGCTAATGTAGCTTATGACAAACAAAGAATGCCTAATCATATCCATGTTAATGCATGTGATAAAAATGTGGTCTCGAATAGAAATTCAACACAAAATCGAAACATACATGTCATGAAGGTCACACACTACCAAAAAGCAATGAGACTGATATGGATGTGTCAGTCAAATAAGGCTCAAAATTTCACCGTTTTTGTTTACCATTAGCCACTACTCTTCTAAAGATAAAGCATATTAACAAACCACAAGAGCAAAAGTACATGCTGGATTGCTATAGATTTTACTAATCAATTCACACTCTAATTATGACTAAATAATCTTAAAAGTAATAGAAAACAAGAATTTTTTATTTTTTCGTTTAATTTTGAAAACCGCCTAAAAAGTCATGTAAGCTGTGATTAAACTCAAAAGCATGCATTTAAACTAATGTACCCGACCCCCACACTTAAAACTTGCATTGTCCTCAATGTAAAATTAAATGCCAGAAATGGAGTAGCCAACAAAAATAATATATGCAAAAATGTAAAAGACAGAAATTAATCCCCTTGGGTTGCTTCCCAGGTAGCGCCTTTGTTTAATGTCGTTGGCTCGACCTCCGATTGCGTGCTTTAAGTGACACCTGTCACATCCTCTAGCATCAACACCTCTAAATCCTCTGTTTCGAAGCCCTCATAATACGGCTTTAAGCGATGACCATTCACTCATAATGTCTTGTCAGTTTTGAGGCTCCATATCTCCACTGCACCAAAAGGAAAGACATGAGTAATAACAAATGGACCAACCCAACAGGAACGCAACTTACCAGGAAAGAGCTTGAGTTTGGAATGATATAGTAACACTTTCTGGCCCACTGAGAAACTTTTCCTCGAAATCATCTTATCATGAAAAGCTTTCGTCCTCTC
>JANVCL010326307.1:0-33786 GCA_026546855.1 Erythroxylum incrassatum
TACAGCCGTTATGCTGCCCGATTTTCGGTAAAAATCGGGTTAAGAATAAGAATTGATTAAGAGATAAGTTTTTGGAACTTGTATGGATATATAAGAATATGATTAAGAATTGAGATTTGCATGAGGCATAGTTTCCTAGAAAGGGAAAACTATATGGTTTTGATTAGTATGAGAATGGAATTAAGATGAATAAGATGAGAAAAAGAAAAAAAAATTCAGACCGGATTTCGGATAGTTTGAGTTTAAGGTTTCCAACGCAACGTTTTGTTTTCTAAGATTTGCACTCTCGGATGTCGGCATTTGTTTCATTGTTTCGAAACGTTAGTTTCGTTTTGCTTCCGCTTCTGTTGCGGTCCTCTGCGAATTCTATAAGAAATCCGTTCTTTCGATTTCTACTTTCGATTATGTTTTCTTCGTTTTAAGGAATCATGTGTACGTATGAGAGAATCTGTGTAAGTAGTTGGATTTCAGAAACGGGATCCAACACTTACGCTCAACGACTTTTACCCGATACTAATCTCACGCCCTCTACCTTTTACCTCTCAGTGCCCTCACTTCTCAGTTCGATCTTCACACTCAACAACTCAATCAAGCAATGACCACATTCATCTAATTTAACAATCGAGATAATATTGTTGGAAAGGACAAGAAGGATCAATTCAAGAATTAGAGGTTAGGATTTCAATTTGGAACTACATTAAAATGACAATATTTTTTTTAATAACTCGCAGTGAAGATAATTGGAATAACAAATGGTAACAAAGAAAGTTAACAAGAGTAAATAGAAATTTTTTTACAACAATTCACAGCACAAGTAATAGAAGAAATATGATATAATGTTGTAATGGCGAAAAGTGAGTAAGAGAAGCGGTGAACATAATTCTTTTTCATTTTTTTAATAAATAGCAGTTAAAGAAGAAATAAGATAGCAAAGTAAGGAGAAAAAAGGAGTAGATGTGAAAAGGGTTTTTTTAATAACAATTCACGAGGGGATATTAAATATTGTGATAGCAAGGGTTACAAGAGAGAAGTAATGTTGACACTGTCGAGATAGCAAAGGAGGAGTAGACGTGAAAGTGAACAAAGGATGTTTGGTTTTTGTTTTCTTTTTTTTTAGAAATCAACGAAATAAAAGGACAAACAAGAAAATAGCTTACCAGAGGTTAGAAATTAGCTCTGATATCAACTGACACAAAAAATAAATGGATTAATATATCCTCAAGAAAGTTAATGTCCAGTAGATAGATCGAAAATCTCTAAGACCCTGAAAATACGACTTGAGAACTTAAGGTATATGAAATCTTAGACTCGGAAAGATGCGGTTTGAAAAACTATCGAGAGTTGAACGCCACGGAAGATGATCATACCTTCAATAAGTTTGGAAGTGTTTGAAAAATGAATATAAGACTTGAGAGCAATAAACTCACAAACTCATAATAAAATTGTTTCAATTTTTAATCAAAAGACAAGTGTCTTCCCTCACAATGGAAAAGGGTATTTATAGTATAGGAGTATGCCTAGACCTATAGGGTAAAATTAATGAAAATAATTAATTAAGGAAATGATCCAAAGACTAAATAGGAAAATTAATTCAGAGAGCAACATTTGAGATAGTTTCCTTTGAAGCTTGATTCTTTTTTCAAAATTGTTAAAGGAATAATTTTCCTTTGGAACTCGATTCTCTACAAAATTTATTCCTGCATTTAGTATGTGCTTGCTATAATGGTCCAACTGAGGTAATGGGATTATGGGACACCTCCTCCTCCTGTTCGATACTCAAACTCTTTATTTGAATCTCTCGAATCAACCCCGCCATTGACTCCTTAATTCTCTTAACATGAGCTTGGGTTATTGGTCCAACTGGTACATGTAAAGGGTCCGTTGTCTTATCTTGGCCTTGTTCGTATCAAAAGTTTTGGGATTCTGAGGTCCACTACATTTCAAGCTTCTATTCCATCGCAACAATGGTTGGACTGGTTTGTTTTTCCTTTCGGATTAGATGCTTATCGGTCATGCAGGTTAATGGATCATCATGATGTTTTTGAAATCCTTATGGTGCCCTTATTAAACTGTAATTGGATCAGTTGAAAAGCTTAAGGAGCTTAAGGGAAGTGGAATTTTTTAGAAGAATGTGGATTGAGCTTGCTGTGGCTTCTGGATACTTTAAGACTTGCGAGTTACTATAAGTAACCACTTTTTGCTATTGCTGGATGCTCTTTGATAGAGATACTTAATTGGATTTTAACCTTCTATAGTCCAATGGTTATGCCAGAATTTTTGCGAGCTTCTTCCAAATGAATGCCTGCCAAAAATGGTAACTTTTATCTATGGTATGGTGAAAGATATGTCCAGGATCATATATATATAGTTGGTAAACTTTATTACCCTGCACAGAAACTTGGTTGTGCTCAGTTAAATTACGAGACTTTGATGTTGGGAAGGTAAGTTTCACTGAAGAAAGGACTGAAATTTTGATATTGGGGAAATAAGTTTATTGGGGAGATTAAGTTCCATTGAAGAAAGAGCAGAACTGATGATATTGGGAAGATAAAAAATGGAAAAGGGACTGACCGTAGTTCGCATGAGAAATGAACCTGAACTTAAACACTTGGACAGGGTTCAGCAAGCTCGCACGGATCGGATGCTAATAGTACGCTAATAATTGTCAAATATACAGGCCTATTGGATCTTAAAACTTGGAGAATATTTGCTTACGACTGACTTGAATACTCTTATTTATGAAAATACCTACTGTACCTTCAACTTTTCTGGTTTATCTGACTCACTGTACACTTTCAGGTACTTGCCGTGGCAGGACTTCGCCGGTGGAGCTTCTTGGAATTAAGAAATCATGCAATAGCTTGTAGCCTCTATTGAAAGTTTTCAAACTACCTGGGATGCAACAAGAAAAGTTATCAGCAAATTCGAATCGTGTGTCTATTTCTGATCTATCATCTTTTGCAAAATTAAGGTGAATTACAACCTGCTACTCGAACCTTCAATAGACCATCCACTAGTAGCATCACTAGAGATTTGATTGCTCGTTGAGGTACATATCTTGCTCAAGACTCGGAACTTTTTTACACCAACATTGCCATAGTTGGGACCTTCATGTTGTGCATGCTCTTAAGGATTCTTCTTGGAGGTCTCCATTTCCTGATTGCAATAGTTGGAACAATCAAGCTGTGCATGCTCTAAGGATTCTTCTTGTAGATCTCCATTTCCTCATGTTCAGTTGACACAATCCGTGTACTGTAAACAATGCGCTTTAGAAGAACAAAAAGATGTATCAATCAGACGTGCATATGTGGTATCTGATTCTCTCCAAAACTAGAAGTAATGAATTACCTTAATGTGGTAGGTGCACCCTCATAAATGGGAAGTGCAAGTATCCTGATTGTTGTGATCTAATGGCATTAGAAATAGAGCACTGAAGCTCTGTGCCATTTCAATCTTGTAGGTGCGAAAACAGGACCTTATGAGAACATATATGCTGTCTTCACTCTTTCCTTTTTCTTGCTTTCGGTCTATGAGATTTCCATTGAACCTTGTGGGTCTGTAAGCAGTAAGCTTCGTTCTGTCTGTTATTATTATTAAGAGGACTTCCGTTTTTGTAGGCATTATTCTTTATAAATTCAGAAATGTTATCGAAAAACACTGATAAACCCATGTAAGATATCAAATTTTAGCCTTATATCACCTAACTTCCACTTTGTCTTTGTTTTAGGAATCATATGAACCCCATGAGTATTTGCACATAGCAAGGGGTTCTGTATCATAGGAATCTTCATATAGATTACACACACGCGCGTATATATATGCACATGTATATGTATAAAAGTACGTAATTCCTTTCAGTTCAGGGCACGAGATAAAGACATCAATGAAGAAAAGCAACAAACAAGAAGCTCCACGAAAAACTAAACAGAGAGATAGACATGGAGTCACTATCCAAGTAGGTTTGGCATATAGTAAAATTAAGAGGATTAAGATGTAGAGTCATTCGGAACTAATCTCTCTATTCATTAAGAACAAGGCTGCTTACATTGGATCTTTCAACGAAATTTTTATTATATTGTTGATGTTGTAAAATATGTAGTTTTGTAAATTTTTGAATATACATTAAATAAGGTCTTAAATTATATGTTTCATATCGCAAATTATGCATTCTAAATAAATTATTTGACAAATCAAACAAATATATGTGTATGTATGTATATAAACTCTTAAAGTTGGCCAAAGGTATTGACTATTATGCTTCCCTTTCAAGCAGGCAAAGGTAAAGAACATGAGGACCAGCTTAAGAAAGGTCATACTCATCCTCTATATTATGGACTTCAAATCTTCAATTTGGTGACTTTTGTAGGTCCAACTTCAAATCTTTTATTAACATTGGAATATGAAAAGAAAAGGTATACATTTACATTTACATTGACCTAAAATAAACTTAGTAAAAGAAGTTTGGTTAAATAGTCATGTGAATTAAGCTTATCCGTCAATTCATCGGTCATGTTTCGATTTAATAATACGTAACTTTATTTTAGTTATAAATATGTAAAAAAAATAAAAATAATTATATATTTTTTGATAAATTAAGCAAAATAACCTTTAAATTAAATGACTAAAAAGTGAAAAAAAAAATATGCATTTAACTTTTTTTTTGTGATACAGAGATTATATTTATTGTTAATGATTTGCAATTGTACAAATTTTGTATTTGTTCATTTCTTACATGAAATAGTTTTAAAGAGGAAAAAAACAGCAAAAGCTCAACCAAAACAATAGCATTAAAAAAGTGAAAAAGACTCAAAGCGGCTTTGTTGTTGTGTTGTGTTGCCGTGTGCAGCGTGCGTGCTTGCTTTTCTGTGATGTATGTATCCCTCTTCTTCGTTGGAACTCTCTTTCGATCCTTTGGACTTCCTATGTTCTCACCCTCCCCAGTCTATCAATTGGTAAGCTAGCACTTCTTATCATTTTCTGTTTTCCCTTCTCTCTCTCTCTCTCTCTCTCTCTCTTTTTTTAAGTTTCTTTTTGGTTTTGACTCTGTTAGTAATCCTTTAAAATGGGTTAGTGACAAAGCTTCTGCCTTTAGTCATTATCATTATCATTATCGTCATCATCTTTATATTTCATTACTCGGCATTCAGTTTTTCCTCTGTTTCTTTTTTTCTTGGACCAGAGGGAGTTTGAAGTCTTACAAGTTTCCTCGTTTCTGTGATTTACTGGTGATTTTTCACTATTTTACTGAAGTGGCTACTTTAATTTTGAGTTCTTGGAGATTTGAGATCTGGGTTTGTTTTATATGCTGAAATTCTCCATCTCTCTCTCTTTTTTTTCCTTGTAAAGGTGTTTATAGTAGAATAAGCTCATTGATGACCCCACAATCTTCGTTCCACTTTTTGTCCTCTTGTCACTGGAGAATAAGGCCAAGGTGCTGGATGTGCGACTGGTGCTGCCGTCAGTTGAATCTAAGTTCCCAACTGTGAGGACTCTTTGAGTGTTTAAAACTGCTGACCCTCTCTCTTTTTTATGTTCCCAGAAGAGACTTTTCCAAAAAGTCTATCCTTCACAATTTGTGAGCTGCATATTCACATAAACCAACGAAGATCCCTGTTTATCCCATTTTTGTGCTTTGAAAGAAAAGCAAAGACCCCATTTTCTCAGCATGTCCCCGTTACGAGTTTGTTATTCATGGAAGGGAGATACTATGGGGAGCCTTTGTTGTTAGAAGCAACTGCTGGACATGATTGAACAGTTCATCAATTTTGTAATCCGCCCACCCAGGTTCTACCTATTCCCGGATATTTGTTATTTCTCTCTCCATATGCTACTTTCGCTCTGTAATTCTTTGTTTTGTGGTGTTTGATGTTCTTGATGTATAGGGCGGATTATAACCCAGATCAGTATTTGTGGGAGAAAGATTTCACTCTCGCTAGCAGAGCTTACAAGAGAAATGACTTGGAGGCAAGTATGGACAAGTTTTCTCGTTCATTTGAACTCTTTATTTCTTCCCTTCACAGTTTCCTAGTTTCAGTTATCTTCTGCACTTTCATGGTGGTTTTTAACTTTCATAGCCTTTCTGCTTTTCTTTTTAATGCTTGCAGCTTACAAATGAAAGAGGCCATACTTTACAGTGCAGCCATTATATACCCTCACCTTTTCCTCAGGATACTCCTCTTCCTTGTGTCATATATTGTCATGGAAACAGGTAGGATTGGAATTAGTTGCGGTCTTTTCCATTTGATTGTTGTCAATGTAACTAAACTGCTTATTGAATTTGTATGACTTTTGTTAGATGTTTCACGCATATTCTAGGCTTAAACTCTTTCCCTGCTTCTAGTTATGTTGATGCACTTCATTCAACTTTCTTGAAGAGAGAGAGAATGCGTACACTAAATGAAAGTGGACACTTATTCATTAGCTTTCACCATTTACCAATGCAGTGGTTGTAGAGCAGATGCAAATGAAGCTGCTGTAATCCTTCTTCCATCAAATATTACTGTATTTACCCTCGACTTTTCGGGTTCTGGTTTGTCTGATGGTGACTATGTCAGCCTTGGTTGGCATGAGGTATGTAACATCTTTGATTAGTGTCATGCGACTTCAAATTTTCTACTTTTATGTCATTGTGTTATTTCAGTGGTTTGTTTGGCTTGAAGTGCGGAAACAACTTCTATTTCTTGTCACTTAGATTCTCTGTCCCCTGTGTCCTCTTTTATTGTTTAAATGTCAGAAAGATGACCTCAAGGTTGTCATTTCATATCTAAGAAGCAACAAACAAGTGTCACGAATAGGGCTTTGGGGACGATCCATGGGTGCAGTTACTAGGTACTTTGTCATCACTATGCTGTCTTCTTTTACCGTGGCTTCTATTTCATTACTACATTGTTATGTTGCTATTTTCATATAATTTTGATAAAATGATGGGTAGCTTATTAATAATATGATGCAGCCTTCTTTATGGAGTAGAAGACCCATCCATAGCTGGAATGGTCTTGGATAGTGCCTTCTCAAATTTATTTGACCTAATGTTGGAACTTGTGCATGTGTACAAAATTCGACTTCCAAAATTCACAGTATGTCTCTACTCTATCCCTCTCTTTTCTTCTGCCTTTAACCTTAGAGAGACCCAAATCATCATGCATATGGTCTTGGAATAGATAAAAGCGTCAATGAGATTATTGCAACTTTGGTAATATCCTTATAATTTTTGGATTTTCATGCGCTTTCTTGATCACTTGAATCCTACTTTTATGCTATTGATCTACTGTTGTTTTGGATTACTCTGGCTGGAATTTTTTAGGTAGATATGATTAGGGTCATACACTATCAAGATATTACACGCTACAACTACCTGTCCAACTCTTTAGCCTTGAAATTTATACCATTATTTATTGTCAAAATTTCTGTTCAAATAGATCTTTAGAGAAAAGAAGTTTTTCAGCATTCCAGCTTTCAGGAGCTAGATTTTTATGATTTCACATATATTAAATTTAGTAATTGGATATGCAAATGCAACTTTCCTGACCTTGCTTGTGATCAGGTTAAGATGGCAGTACAATACATGCGGCGTGTCATTCAGAAGAAGGCTAAATTTGATATAATGGATCTTAATTGTATAAAGGTTTGTCTGTCTGCTATTGTTGTTTTATGCTGATTTCGTAGCAAGGCAATATAATTATCTAGCATACAAGCAGTTACTTGGATTATATGTTGGGGGCTACACAAGTGGCTTCTAATTGCTGAACATCTATCTTAACCACGTTTTTGAGCTATTGCACCTCATATGACCATCAAGATTAATATCATTTCTTAATTGATTGGAGTATTAGATTCTTGTTATATGAAACTTTGCAGGTTGCACCCAAATCATACATTCCTGCTTTATTTGGACATGCTAGTGAGGACAAGTTCATCCAATTCCACCACTCTGACCTCATCTTTAAGTCCTATGCGGTAATTTATCATTGTAACTATTCTGTACTTCAACTGACATAGTCAAAACTCTGAAGAAATTGACCATGTAAATTGTTTTTACAGGGGGACAAAAATATGATAAAATTTGATGGTGACCACAACTCCTCTAGGCCACAGTTCTATTATGATTCA
This sequence comes from Erythroxylum incrassatum, assembly GCA_026546855.1. Classification (NCBI taxonomy): domain Eukaryota; kingdom Viridiplantae; phylum Streptophyta; class Magnoliopsida; order Malpighiales; family Erythroxylaceae; genus Erythroxylum; species Erythroxylum incrassatum. The sequence continues at coordinate 8,110 of JANVCL010326307.1, forward strand.
GTTTCGATTTTTTTCCTCAATGTACTCCATCCTCCTCAAACTTCTACCTGCTCGAGTAAGCTGGAGAAGTATTATGATCTGGGAGATTTGAAGGTCAATGCTGGCATGGATGAGGTGACTTTTTCTTCTCTAACATTAGGGTTCCTTGTCTGATATTAACATTTTGAAGCATGCCTACATTAAAGCTAAATCATCAAAGGAGCCCTTCATGTAGCTATTGGATTAAATACTTCAACTTCATTTCTGACATGCATTTCGGAAAGATGGGCTTGTTGTTCTTTCAACCTCTTCAATTGAAGTGTAATGATTGACATCAATTCTATAACCTGAAATTTTTAAGGACATTCTTCATTTCAAACCCAAATGATGTCTACATAAAACCTGATTAATCACAAATGTGATGTCTGAAATCCTTGTTAATGCTAGTGTCAACCAGTTATTTTGTCATCTGCTTCCTTTATCCTTGATTTATCTTTCAAATATAATGTAAGATTTTAACTCAAGGACTAACAAATGTCCTTTTTCTTCTTAGAGCCTCTTGTATGAGATAATAACAGGCCTTCGTTCATCCTGCATTGATGCTGCAAGCTCATCTTCTGCTCTTCCCAGCATTCTGACCACAAAGCCCGTGAGCGAACTTCTTTCTGAAGTTGCCCCAGATGTTTGTGTAATAGTGTGTATCTTATCATTCACGCACACATGTTTTTCCTCTCTCACCTTTTTTTTTAATACATAAATTAAGTGTTCTTTGGTTGATGCAGGACTCTGTTGTTAATGAACAAGATATGCTTAGCAGTGATGAGCCTTCAAATTCTCAGGTGATATTGATTGGTATAACCTGAAGGTCAATGGGATTAAGTTCTACAGAGATTGTACACTAAATCGTTAGTGATTAGGACATCCTCCATATTTCACAACATAATACTTGACTGTAAGGCATGTGAGTTGATCACCATGAATTTGAGAAATTTGTCACCATAACCAGAGATTGCACTTAAGATCTGGACTTGTTCTCATTTTCACACATCAGACTAGAACTTGTTGCAGTTGGTTGCCACTTAATTAGCTCACAAGTGATGTTAGAGGTAGGCAGGTTAGAAACATTCTCTGTGGTAGGCAGATACTGAGATCTGAATTGCAAATCACACTATTACCATGTTTCCATATGGAATTTGTAACTATGACATTGCAGGATAAGCAAAATGGAGCAACTGAGGAGTGCTGCTCATATACAAGCTCAAACAGAGAGAGTTGGGGAAGATGCTCTTCCCTAGGAGGCAGTGATGATGAATCTTTGGCTGATTGCAAAGCTCATGACGACAGCCATGAGGTCTGTTCGTCTTTCTCTTGCTTTCTCAGCAGCTTGTTGGATTGTAGCGTGTATGGTGTGCCTTGAGGGCTTTTCCACCTGCATGTGTCTAGTGCATTAATTCCAGGAGAATGGATTCTGGCATAGAACTTTGAAGTTTTGTGTGGTCCATCTGCATAACATTTAGTAGGTTAACTTTCTTGACTCATCCACTAACTTGTACTGTCCCATTAATAATCTTGTGGTTTTCTTTTTCGCAATTAGATGACTTTGAAGGCCTTTGCAACACCTTTACGAGCCATTCAACAGAAACCTGAAGACACCACAAAGGAAGAAAAGGAAAAGAAGAAAAAAATAGGCTGGTCAGCTTCCAAGAAACTCAAGAATGAGAAACTTGACAGACTTGAGGCCTTTAGCAAACGGCTGCGCCACTACTTTTTAAGGCGAGGAAACCACCAGAGACACCGCTCGTCATGAGTGCTACTTTCCTTTGGAAGCATGTCTATAGTTGTAATAGCTCATTCATCTTGACTGCTCGGTGTTTATCTTCCTCACTTTTTCACAATTGTAGCTTGTAGGCATCTCCTTTTTCTTGTTCTTGCTGCATTGTTGCTATTTTTAACTGCTGATGAAGTTCCCTGTGCACACACGACCTCAACTCCATGTGTCTCTGCTCAGTGCTCAGGTTCAGGCTTAGGCTTGCTCAGGCTTCTGGCTTCTAAACTTGCAGCACTCTATTCCTTACTCTCAAAAGGAAATGTTAGATGAAATGTTGTCCAAGACTCGGGTTGTATAATTTTTAATAAAAAAGCTTTTTGAAAACTTTTTTAAAAAAATAAATAATGCATAACAATTTATCAAATGTTACAATTCTAAGTTCTAAGAATCAAACCAAATTGAATAATTTAATACATATGAATTCATGTCCCGCAAGAAATAATGGATGCGTGTGCGTTTGTGGTATAAATACTCAAATGGTATATTTGCTATTATTTTTAATAAAATTTTAAAAGAAAATGTTTTAAAAATTAAAAATACTAATGATCAAATGATCACAAGGTCTTAAAAAAGCCTCAACGGACAGCTTAGCAGCACATGTTTCAATCATACATACCAGACCAATTTGGATAATGCATTAGTCTACAATTTCCTTTCCATAGTTAGTTGATTAATCATATCCTACTAATCTGTGAGTCTCAAATCCGTATGAATCATGACTAGCAGTAGTTAACCGACAAAAGTGAAAAGGGTACACAACACATCATCTCCAAATTCTTGACATTTCAAGTAGCAATCTCCCCCTGTTTACAACTTTGGTACAACGGAACAGTCCAACAGGGGCACATTCTTTAAAAAACACAAACCATCCCCATTCACAAAAGTTCTGGCCATGTATCATCTATCTAATGAAGGTTTTTAATTTAAAAAGATTACAGGCAACTTTCATCCAATCTAATCATCTCAGACAGCTAACACTAACAGGTTCTGTAATCTGATTAAAGCTTCTTCCTTGTACAGTGATGGACAAGGCTTGTCACTAAGACCAACTACCATGCTGCAACGAAGTCTACAGTTCTGTGCCTGAAACATTCTCCATCTGACCATTATTCCTAACAGATAATCGGGATGAAGGGTCAAACTGCTCACCAGTCAGGAAGACAGTGTGTGATGGATATGATGTATTTAGGCTTGATTCCAGAATCTGATGTGTTAGCACCATATCTGGCTTACTGTAAGCTGACCCTGTGCTTATGCGTTGCCTCTTCATTGATCTCTCGGCTTTAGGGCTCTCACCTGGAGAACCAACATTACCACGTGAGTCAGGAGTCAATGGTTCATGGTGAGATGAGAATGATTCATCAATAGAAAGGCTCTTAGCTGCAGTTCGTTCCTTGTAAGTTTTGTCTTGGAGGGGTGACTCGGAAGTTGGGGCAGGAGTTGGTGGGTCATTTTTATTGTCAGAATCAGGACCGTTGTCACCTGAACCTGGGCCAGAAACTCCTGAGCCAGGAGCCTCACCAAGGACACCGCTGAGTCGTTGTTGCTCCTCAATTATCTTCTTCAAATACTTACCCTGAGCTTCAATACGTAATTGTAGTTGTCTCTGTACCTATTGAGTCCAAGAAAAGAGATCCAAATTTGATTGTTAAGTGTAACAAACAATTGTTCATACCACAGACATTCATTGAGAGTTGTAACCAATTAACAGTACAGGTGTGTTTTCAACAAATTACTCATGGTTGAGATTAATTATATTATTTTGCTAAGACCCCTTTGTCTAACAAAATAAGAAAAAGAAAAGTAAACAATCCTTGCTCTAAAGATACATTTACTAATTATAGATAAAATGCTAAGGACTTGGATTCTTCAACAAAATGTAAAAATGATGAAATTTAAATGTCATACAAACATGGATGCTATTTAAATCCTAGGATATGAAAGCTTAAAATCTACTTGCAATAATACTTGGAACACACTAGAATAGGGGTAAAGAACTTTAGGAATCTATTTAAATCTCATTGAAATCCCTTAGTTATACCAAATTGTTCAATTGACTAAATTAATCTTTTCCCTAGTTCAGGTAGGAACATAAACCCAAGCAGATACAAGGAAAAAATCTAAGGAAACCTAGTTATAGCACAACAGTAAGTTAAAAGTGACTGTCAACGAGAAAACATGCCTCTAATTGCTCATGCAATCGTTTTTGAACTTCCATCTGCAGCTTGAGTGCTTCTGTAATTTGCATTCCACTGCAAACAGATATAAGAAAGAAATCCTTCAATCAAATACCAAATTGATCAGATAGAAGCATTAAGTACACCTCATAAGACTTTAGATTTGGGCCAAGGATGACTAAGCCGAGGAATGGGTGACAAGAATGGTGGAATTGTAAAATCGTCCATTTGAAAGGTTCAAGATTTTACACTACTATTTAAGCAAATGATCATCTTGGACGGAAGAGAAAGGTGAGACAAATGCACTTACGATGAACCATCTAGACTGGAGAGCATATCACCGGTCTCTTTCTTATCAGCTTTTTTCCCTTGCAATATCATTTATAATTGGATCAGAAAACAAAAGCCTGTTAATTAAGTATTTACCAATGGACAACAGAGCAAGCACGTTGTGGGAGTGACATTTTTTTCAATAATTCATGTGAAATTTCGATAACATAATGATCACTAGTTGACTAAAAATGAGGCTAAAATCATTCCAGTTTTAAGTTATATGAGGTCACGGCATGTCAAAATTTTGTTTCTCAATTCTTCCCTAGATTCACGTTATGTTGTCCAGCCATGACCCACATTTCCCTCTAGTATTACAAATACACACAGAAATAACAGTGACAGACACATGCACTTACCATCAGATGAGGAGTCCGGAAGGTATTTTGCAAGTCTATATTTCTGGAGTTATCATGAGAGTAAAATTAGAAGAATCAACAAAGGGATACAATATGCTAGGCACCTTAACTGGCAGTTCCAAAGAACTAAAGAAAAAAAGGAAATATATAATCATGACTATAACACAAGAATCATGATTAAAAAACCTGTAAATGGCTTTTGACATGGTATATTGTTAGCCCTTGTACACCCATGACTCTAAGAACACCTTTGGGTGTAGCACCTGGAGAGGAAGAAAGAAAAAGAAAAGAAAAGGATCAATTACTTCCAAATAAAAATTGTACTTGGGAAATTTTCAAACTAAAATCTAGTATACCCATGCCACAAAGTTATCGTTAAAGAATCTTCTCCCCAGTCATGCAGTTAACTTTATTCTACTTACTGTATATCATTAAAGAATCTTCACCCCAGTCATCCTCTTAACTTTATTCTACTTCCAATATGACAACCATACCATCATAAAAGCAGTTCAGATGAAAGCAGTGACGAGTTCCTATGGAAATAGTTTATCGTACGCATACTATAACAATTATGTGCTCTTGTAAGTCTCTACATTTGTGTTTATGCGAGTTCAACCATTGCGCCAGTAGCCTTTCGGCACTTTTCAACCATATAAGTTAGATCTCGACAAAAATAAAGTAATGAGAGCTAATGAATAGAATACAAATTCCAAAATCAAGGGTCAATAAGTGAAATTTTGACAAGACTCACGGTCTGGTCCACCAAGTTGAGCCACTGCATCAACAAAACGTTCATGAAGTTCATGAGTCCAGCGCAATCGTTGCTTTGATGCAAGACTCGGGTTGTTGCTGAGACCATTCCCTCCATTGGCAGGGTCCATTTCGGAAGCACCACAATCTAAATACTGACCATGAACTAATGAATTTTGACCAACCATACTCGAACTAGGATGAAACATATGTTATTCATCTGTATCCAAGCAGCTTGAATTCAGCAAAAAGCACAAGAAATGAAATCAAGATTTATTATCCACTTGTATCATCGCCTGTGACTATCAAAGAACATTGCATTGTAGAAAGAATAGGAGAAAAAATATATCAAATCTTCAATAATTAGGATGTGACAATTCTACCAGAAGACCCAATCAATCAAAACTGTACATATCTCAGCGTAAGTTGGTATGAGAAGAAAGTAGTAGTCGCCATCTTCAAGCAAGGTTTTACCCACAAAACCATCCTGAATGACCAAAAACAACACTCTAATTCATTTGGACTATAACAAAAATGGGGTTTGTGAAATAAGTCATGATCTATGCTCCAAGTAAAAGTAATGAGGAGAGTTACAAAAACGATTCATCACTCTATCCTTTATTTTTGACAAAATGCTCCCAATTCACCTTTCATCCTTCACTGGTTCTCTAAATTGCCTACAGAAGCTAAAACCAATTTGAAAAAGTAACCTATTACAAGCAGAAAAGTAATCAAAACAACGGTTTAGAGAAGATTTCCAGATTATATTAGTATCGGTGCTTTAGATTAGCATATAAGTGGGAAAACAGGAAAGAATCTGACCCCACAGGAAAAGCTGAGGGACAACCAGCTGTGTCCATATTGGTGGCAGTAAGTGCCAAACAGCGGAATGAAATTTGCATGAAAACAAGTAGGTTTCGGTCATTGTAAGTGGTATAGAGCATATCAATTCATCAAGATAGGAACAAAAAGATTATGTGTTCACAAACTTTTCGTTTTTCATTAGATGGTAACCCAATTGAAGGTTATCCAGGATTCTCGCATTTGTTTGTATCTGAGAATTCACTAGAGGCAAAATATTACACATATGGAAGCCGTGACACAGATTCATCAAGCACGAATCACTGTTACACCAATCAATCCAAAGGCAGCCGTCGTAATTATATGTTACAAACGATCAAACAATGATAATCGATCCCCTAAGCTAGTAATAGTACGCAATAAGAAACAAATTGAACAGTCAATTCCACATTCAAGATCCAAAATTTTGCAACTGAAACAAAGGACTCCTAATACATCCCCGCCCAAATAAAAAATGAAGTAATCACTAGCGATCAGTGTAACAGCTAACAAGAAAAAAAAAATCACAACAAAACAAAAGAGTAGCAGAATAAGATAAACCAGTAAGATTGAATTTAATCTAACAAGCACAAGAAAACGTAGAGTAACTTTTCATTTATTAGCACTTTAAGTGAAGCATCTTACGCTTCAAATATCAGAAAACTAAACAATTCTCCCCCCAAAGTCAACAACTGTATCATAACTAGCAATCTTGTCTATTCCCGCACAAAATGAACTAAAATGAGTTCTTGAAACCAAAGTGAAGTCCAAAACCGGACAACCAACTGAAATTAGGGTTTGAGAAATCCATAAACTAAAAACTAAAAGAGAGCCAGAAGCAAAAGCAAGAAAAGTGAAACCGAATATTCAAAGACCATTAACTAACAATTGGGACACCAAAATTCAAACCGAACAAGAGAAAGTGAAGAAAAAGTCAAATGATCACAAAACCAAAAAAAGGAAAACCCAAAAAAGAAACAAAAAAAAACCATAAAACAAACAAGAATCCAAGGAAATTAAAAACATACCACCCAGAATTAGATCTATCTCTATGACTCGCAGTGCTCCCCGAGAGTCTCGGGGTCTTCTTCTTCTTCCTTCTTTTGACGTGCTCCTCGTTTTGTCTCTCCACTCTTAACCAAGTAGCAACAATCTTACACACAGAATTCAAAAAAGAAAGAAGAAATTCGATCAAGTAGGTTGGTCAATTTGCAGACACATAGATAGTTTGAATCAAAGAGGAAAAAAGGTGGAGAATTTGAAGGAATGGAGAAAAGAGCTGTTTGCTTTGTTTTATACGTAAGAAATGTAGAGAGAGGAACTTAGAGAGATACGCAAGGGCAAATGGACCAATGGCTATGACTTGCACGTACTTCTTTTATTTATTTATTTTAATCTTGATTTGTTGAGTATGTGGAATTTATTTTTATTTAGAAAAAAAAAGACAGCAAAATATTGGTAGGGGACGAAGTGTCCGACCGAATCCGAGGTCTCCGACGTCCGACCAGACCCAAAGCTATTCATCTTTTTTCTCGACGATGTATTATAAATTAGAAAATTAAAATAAAAAAGAATTTACAATTTTATGCCAAATTTTTTAAATAAGAAATTTTCTTAATTATTTTTTTAAGAATAACTCATATTTATTCGAACTGAATTTATTTAAAACGTCTTTAATTTTGATATAAATTTATCATCTTTATACAAATGAATAAAATAAAATTTAATAATATAAAAAATTAAAAATTATTTAAAATTGTCTAACAAATTAGATTAATTAAAAGACAATACGTTTCGTATATATAATTAATAATTTTTTGAATTCGAATACGAAAAATTAAAATGATTTTTTAAGAATAATTATTGGGGCATTTTGTCATAAATTTATAAAAACATAATTTATAAAGAATAAATAATATTATTGGAATTATCTATCGAATTAGACTAATTAAAGATAATATTTTTCTTGTACATAATTAAGAATTAAGAATTGAGATTTATGTATATATTTTAATTCGTTATCGTTAACATCTAGTTAAAATCTGGCTAAGCTAGAGTTTGGGGGGAGAAATGCGAGGACAACCGGCCATTAAGGTATCAAATATAAATCGAACAGGAGCGTAACTAAGATTGGATTAATGTTTTTAAATGCATACTGAAATCACAAATATTTTATTCTCAATTTGGTGTAATAGCTATTCCTTTAATATATATATATATATACACACACATATCTTAATAATTTTTTAATATCAAATCGAAATAATTTATTTTAAAATATATTATTTGTAAATTTTAAATTATTGAGAATTTATATTATGTGTATATATATAAATTACTAATAATCTAAATTTCTTATTTTGTGAAGTGACTCATAAAGATAAAACAATCATAGACGCATCAATAGAGATAACAATAAGTTGACCCGTGGTCTTAGATTCAAATGTTTTATCCATAAGTTAGGCTCAAGCTTCAATCGGCTCAAGATCTAATTCTTCTAAACAAAAGAGTATTTTATATTTTTAATTTTAAAAATTTAAAAAATTAGCGGATCAGCCCGTTACCATCTCTACGCATCAATCACGTTCACCCGTCTGCTCAATCAAAACCATCAATTTCTTTGAACATAAAATAAAACACAAAGATTTAAAAAAACCAAAAAATAAAAAGACAAAAGATAGATCAAATAATGAGGGATTTGGATAGTAAACCTTTGTGGCTCCGTTGGGAAGAATCTTTTTGAATTGTTTGTTTGTGTGTTATCCAACTGGCTACTAACTAAATAATTTGCGTATTGACTGCGTTTTCTATGCATTTCCTTCAACTTTATCTTTGTTCTTCGTCTTTTCCACAATCCACCATTCATTAAATGCCATTTCCTGTCTTGTGTGAAATCCATGGTCTTCTAGGGTTTCTAGGATCAAATCAAAATGTTTCCCTTACGAACAGAAAGACTTGAAAAAAATGGGTTGTCCGCTTAGTTCTTTTTAGTTATTTGTTTAAATTGTTTGATATGTATACGGTTTGTTTATGGGAGAAGTGTATACTATTCCACTTTTACTATTCTAACTTATCTGGCCTGTATATTTATGTAGGTATCACATAAATGTGAGAATAAGTTGACTTAGAATAGAATTGGAACAATAAAAACAGGTGATTTGATCTCGTGTTTATCTTATATAAGAAGAGCACAACAAGAAAAATAAAAAAGTTATTTTATTGATATGTTGCATAGGTCATATGTTATGTAGTTTGTCATCCTCTAAAATGTTGTCTTTTCCTATGGTCTTTTATGGATTTTTAAATATAATTTCACTAATTATAAAAATATTATTATTTTAAATTATTTAAAGAATAATTTATAGTATTAAATTTTTTAAAAGAAATATTTTTTAAAAATTATTAAATTATTGAAAAAGTGTTAAATCACGTTAAAATTGTAATAATATCATTAAACTAACAAAGGTCATTTTAAGAGTTTTTAATTCCGTAAAATACTTTTTGAATAATTAGAACAATAAGATTATTTTAAAAAGGTTAAAAAATGATGAATTGTCGTTTCTAAAAATGTTTAATTTAGTTTCTATATTGAAAATCACTAAATTTCTAATTTTAGTATTTATTAGAAATCATAATAAGGAACTATGTAATTGTTATTATAAGTATCTTATTTGTTGGAAAATATAGCATTTCAAAAAAAAAATTATAAATGTAGAGTTAAGAATAGTTAAATTTTGATATATTTATTATGAATTATAATATGAAATTAAAATTTTAATTATATAAAAATTAAAAATATATTTTATAAATATTTAATTAATAAAGAAAAAATTATACACTTATAATTTTGCCATTTCTATAGTGCTCTAATTATGCATACAACTGATTCTTAAAGGTTTACGGAAAGTAATCCTGGAAACCATCTTGCAGTTGTTTCCCAAAAACAAGGAATACTCTGTTCCATGGGACAGCTAGGCAGTGGGTTAGAACAAATGGGAACCTTGAAGCTGTCACCTTTTTGAAAAGGGCATCTCATATTTTCAGATTTCAAGTACAGGCTATTTTCTGCAGAAACTTTGAAGGCTTTTCCATTTCCAAACCCGCCTGTCAGGAATCATGCACACTTGTATTTTGTGTAACAGTATGCCTAGCTTGATAATTGATTGCCACAATAACCAGTAGGGAACATTGGATAATAACAGAAGCTACATTAATGGAAGGGCTCAAAAATTTTGGGAGTGAAGAAGACATTATAATTCCTCAGCATTTGTAGCTAATTATGTCTAGCACAAAAGGAAATCATGCTATTAGGGAAAAATCAGCTGCTAAACATCTCGGTCATTAGCAATTTCAAATTTACAATGAGACAAGTCACTTCCCCACCATTACTGTCAACCTTGTTTGACAGGCACATAGATTGGCAAATCGTAGAAAAAAGATTGCAACTTCTTGAGTAAACAGAAGAATATCAATTAACAGTGATATTCAACTCCATATACCAGATCCAGTGGTGCTATGGGGTTGACATGGGTCACATTAGCCTCCGAAGATCTCACATTTGCTTCACACCAAATTAAGGATGGATGCGGTGAATCCAAGTTCAGCACCCTTTTCTTTCCTCCAGGTGGAGATCCCTCCAGAGTGAGTCCTCCAGGACTTTCATGCGATGTCAGGCAGCTCTCTGTGGAACAATCAGCCCCTTGGTGGTGAAGGCTAGGTGATACTTCTCCTGGGGCACGCAGTTCAGAACCCTCAGCTGTTTGCACCATGTAAAACCCGAAAGGGTCAATGGAGATACCTTTTGGTGCTTTAATGCTTCCTTTCTCGCTGTCTGCTTGAGTAACTGCACCTCCAATAAATTGATCTGCAAGCATCTTACAGGCTCTCTCGAGCATGGCTAAATATCTTCGTTCTGCATCCTGGCGAATCTGCAGGTGCTTCTCGGCCTACATAATAAACCTGGAAAATCAGCTAACTGAAATATGTAGATGCTAGCCAAATAGGAAAAGAGAAGCGAACCAACAGTCTAGAAACCTCCTGGGAATGACGGGAGTAGAACTTTTTCAAGAAATTAGATACTGAAATTAATATGGTGAACTAGAGTACGGTACTTGTGAGCTCAACAAGAATGCCATCAATAAGGACAATCAACTATATACGGTAAACTTAAACAACCAGCTCACTACTCAAGCTTGTTTTTGTTAAAGCCATCCATGTTCAGCCGTAGGGCTGTACAATTTTTACAAGAAACGCAAACAGAATACATACCTCAACTTGCAAATGCAATTTACTTTGAACCTCCATTTGTGCTCTTAGGGCTTCTTTGACTTCATAACCCCTAAAACATAAAATTCATATCTTAAGTCTTCTGTCACAGCAAGCATTCAACCATCATCACTGACTTGTTTGATAGAAGAAGAATATTCTTACTCATTTGTATCAGAACTTGTCATCTTCGGTGAAGGTATACTAGAACCAGGACTTCCTAGAAGGTAGGAGCCAGACAATCCTTCCACAGAAGTGCAGAAAGAAGTCAGTTTAGACTTTGAAATTCTTCACAGTTGAAATAATCTTATATACAGGTTTCAAGATGAACACAATTGCTAATATCTGCTGCCTTTTCTTATTCTTTTATGCTTGATCAGCATACTACCCATTATTTTTACGATCTTCATAAAAAAATAAGCAATAAAACCTAGTTAGCTACATGATTGATCCACCAAGAACAACACAAAAGAGAGTAATAGGAGTACCTACCATCTTTGGGTGCCTCATCCATGTCCTTCCCTGATTGCTTACCGAGTCTATATTTCTATAAAATGCAAGAAACCACTCTCATGACAAACTCTTTGAATCTTAACATTAGAAATATTGCTGACTAATGAAACAAAACCTGGAGGTGACTCTTTAAATGGAAGAGCGTTAATCCTTTCACATTCATTGTCCGCATGATGGCTTTTGGTGTGGCTTCTGCAGTTGTATATATAAATTCTATTTAGAATATAATTAGCATATATAAAAATTCCTATTTATAATACAATTAGCATATATATAGATTCATATTTAGAATACAATTAGCATATATATAGATTCATATTTAGAATACAATTAGCTTCTGAAGTTATATATATACAGTGCAGATGGTAAAGATATTCCGGCAGCTATTGAACTAATGTCAGGTACTCCGTGACTGCAAAAGCCAACTATGGAGGAGCAGTTTCATTTGACTGGCCTTTAAGCTCCCCCAAAATTATAAACAAGCTCATGTAAGCCAACTAGCCAAGCTAGTGAAAATTAGTTTTCCCAGTGAACAACCAATGAGATTAAGTCTTGTAGAGACGAAGAGATAGTTGAGCTATGCAAAATGCAGGTCTATCTTATAACCAAACCCTACCAGAAGAAATAATTTCTTATCAAATGCAACAAATGTTCTGCAACTGTATCCATTGACTGTCACGTAAAGCAAATAAATGGATACCTTTATACTTTTCAGCCAAGAAAGTATGCAACCAGGAAGAGTAAATGCATAAAAACTTTGTAAGTTGCAAAATCCTTGAACGTAATCAATGGTATATATATACATAAAACCCTATTCCCTCATTCGTCAGCACCAATTATTTCAAGGAAAGTATTTTCTGGGTACGGAATGAGCATTTATTATCTGCAGATAGATTCATGGCCCTATTGTCTCTTACTGACTATTATAAAGAAGCAACAAACCATTTTGAAGCTTGAATCCTCAAAACGCTGAGCATACAGATATCAAAGAAAACAAAAGAGCAAATGTCTTTTTGAAGAGGGAGGTGAAGCAAGATCAACAAGAAGTAAAGTTATTTGCCGCTCAAATCAGTTCCCTCAAACCAAACACAACCATTAGTCAAACCTAATGATAAACCAAGAAAATTAGCGACACATACGAAGACAAATGGCAGCCATTGACTGCCTTCAACAATGTTTCCTTGATCGCCAGCAATATTGAAGTTAAAACCATTTCACAACTTTCTGTAACTACAAATATTATAGAACAAAGCCAAAGAATTTTGTTTCATAGCCGCTTTACAGCACAAAAAAATAACAGTATCCTACTCTCTATCCACAAGTTACAAGTGTTTAACATAGGACAGAAACCTATTAAATTTCAGCTTTGGGAAATCTAACGTCAATGAAGGATCCATAAGCAGAGCATTTCAACTACAATGAAAAAAGAAAAAATTTGAGAACTAAACAAGCAAAGTGGGCAAAGAAAAGACACAGGGAACAGACTATTGGCACCGCCAAGTTGAGTGACTGCATCGACGAAACGTTCGTGGAGATCAGCAGTCCAACGAAGTCGAGGTTTGGGATCTGAAGTCAACATAAGACAAGGCTCTCCACCAACACCACCACTTGTTTGACTATGGCTCATAAGATGATTATTATGACTTTGGATTGGGATTTGAAGATCTTCCTCATAACCCAACAACCCACCACCACCACCAATTACACCACCTTGGAGTGGTTGGATCGTTCCCTGAAACATGGCTCTTTTAGTCTCTCTGTTTTTTGACTTTCTCCCCACAACAACAGTCAACCGACACACCACAACCAATGGATCGTCGAAGTAGGACGCCGCTAACGATACGAAACCCCAATTTGGTCAAATCCTAAAGTCTCAATTTTCCCGAGAAAGTTGAAAAAGATGTGACTTTTTTCCAAAGGTTAAAAGGGCATAACGCTTCGTAGTTTGTACAGTTGCTCTGTTTTGGAGTTTGTCTCTTTCTGTGAGTAAAATATGTAGTCTTAGCTCAAAAAGTATTTTCTAGCTTTTGCCTTTCTATTTATCTTTCATGGATTTGCTACATTGAGACAGATTTTGTTGGGACAAGAGACTTGGAAAGCTGATAATGAGAATCTAACACAGTCGTGTCCTAATTGGTTATTATTCCAATTCTAAAAATCTTATTTTTACAAAATAAAAAAACCAACTTCTCAAAATGTGAAATAAAAAAAGTCATAAAACAAGTTTTATTTATTTATAATCAGATTATATAATTTGGCCTCAGAAGATAATGCTTTGGAACTGCTTTAGAAGATGTTCTGTTTACTACAATATTAAAACTCAGTATCCCATTCATTTCCGGAGTAAAAAGAATTGAACATATTATGATTCTTAGATTGAAGAAATTTTGATATCAACCTAATTCAAATTAAGCTTAATTAAATTAGATACTAACCGCAATTCAAATCAGCTTAATCTATTGAGTTCAGGTCGAATCAGATTGGATTATGACTAATTTGTCATCTTTATGGCCATCCTTCTTGTAATCTTATTCTCGAGTTTTAATTTAAGAAGCTAGTTGATCCAGGGAGATTGCAAGTATGAAATGTTCATCAGGGACAATGTTCAGAATCGAGCAGCTTATCCATTAATGATAGGCATGAATTACTGCACAAGTTTGAGGTAATGCAAGAGCTTTGATTTTGCACATTTAGATGCAATGCCAAGTTTAAGCTCGCTCTCCTATTTATACAAACTTTCCCGGAGTTATAGTACAATGGCTCAATCAAAGTATTGAAGAACTCACAGAATGTCCGAAATTCCCTGTAAGCATGAATGAGATGTGTGTGTGTGTATATATATATAGTGAGGTTTTGATCCGTTTTTATCAGAGCCTGTAACCATGAAGATGTTTAGCCCATCTTCTGGCCATGTAAGGATCGTGGTAGTCCCAACTTTCAACACTACTGGTCCTCCCACCTACTACACTTCCTTCTTGCCAATCTGCTGTTTCTCTTCCAGTTTCAGCTGTTTCTCTTTTATCCGCTAAACTCACCACAATGTCTCCTGTTCTGGTGAACTCATCAATCCCACCCTCTACATAGCTGTAACTCACACAAATATGTTGAGTTTGAGAATCAGTCAAGTCTAACAGGATTCTTCTTTCTTCGTTGCCTCTCAGTTCTCCAAGCCTGACGATCATGTCTTCCTCCACAATTCTCAACTGGACATCTCTGATCACACCTTTGAGGAGTCTTGCCAGGAACTCTTCAAATTCATGCATGACAAACCCGTTGGAAGCACCGAAACCAAACCCGACGTGAAACCGGTGAATTGGGAAGGGAACCTGGAGGTTCAGGGCATGGTATGATCTTGTTGGACTATCAGACAGATGCAAGATACATGATTGTGGATTCTTGTGCGCACGATCTTCAAGGATCTTGATCCCTTTCTTAAGGCCTTCAATTGGATCTGCTTCCCCCGTGTAGAAGAGGCGGTCAATGACTTGCAGTGCCGTTCGCTTACCGCAGGAAGTCATGCGTCTCAGAGGGAAGACGCGGGCTGCGGCGGATGAATACGTCACAATAGCCAAACGATCAATAGGTCGGAGTGAGAAGACCACCAACGACAGGGACTGCTTGAGAAGCCTGAGATGTGGTCCATTGGGGCTAGCAACCAGAACGAAGTCTGTTGCTTGTTGGTGTGCCAATTTCACTGAAAGGTAAGCAGCAAATCTTCGATTTAAGTGATTCATCAACGAGGAAGAGCCTGTGCCTGTCAGGTAAGAGTGATGGTGGTGGTGGTGGTGGTGGTGTTGGTAAAGTGTACTGCGAGCAGGTGCTTGGAGAGACGAATGCTGTGTGCAAGGATAAGGAAGTAGAGAGATATCAAGGCGTGGTTGATTAGGAATATGGTCAGGTTCTGTTGGGTCGTCGTCATCGTAACGAGCAGAGCGCAGGAAAGAACGTCTGTGGACTCTGAAGTTGGCTATGGAGTCGTCAAGAATTTGGAAGATGGGGTCATTTAGGTTGCAGGAAAGGGAACAGGGAGGGTTCAGGTTGCGAGGAAGTTGAGTCCATTGGGCACGGCAAATGGGGCAGGTGACACTCCCATGGCGAACGTTTGATGAGATACATGCAAAGTGGAAGGCATGTGAGCACTGGGCTGTGAATATAGCCTGTCCAGGACTGTTGCAGGAACCATAGCTTAGAGTCTCAAGACATATTGCGCACAAGTTCTGCAACTGTAACACCCACAAAACACAGAGTTTGGCTTCAATCAATATGATACGGAGGAAATTACTTCTTTAAAGTTTTTACCTCTAACATGTTATGTTATGATGAAGTTATCTTAATGCTGTTGTGAGATATCTTTATTGTCACACATTGGTACAAGAATTGTCAGCAATCTAATAATTGCTTATTCATCCCACATGGGACCATTTGACTTTGATAAGAAAACCAAATAGGGGCTAGATGACATCATGTTAAGATCATAAGTAAGAAATGCTGTAATGGGGTCTCTTAAAATTTAAAATTCGACTTATTCTTTTACTAGAATGGGTCTTTTTGGCAAGTCTAAACATATTGACAAAGGAGAGGGCTACAATAATTGAGAGAAGGAAATAGTGGGAAAAACATGTGAAAACACATTGGCTGATGGTTGTCTATATGGGACCTCACAGGTCAAAAACAACTTGGAAATGTACATTTCACATGCTAGAATAAGCTAAACATCAATTTTTATGGCTAAACATGTATGGATGGTTGTGTTTTTGGAACTTGAATGTAATCAATGAGCAGGCAGGCATAAAAAAAAAATTTCAAGAACTGGAAGAGGGTTAGTGATGATCATTGACAAATGTGGAGTAGAGCACAAATAAACATGAGATGGTCAAACATTGGATTCCAAAAGTGAATATAATTGCTTCCTATACTCAAAAAGGAGAAGAAAAGGATTATGGAAACCATTTTTCCTACCTTAGAAGCCAAGTTATGGTCATTGGTTCGAGTAATTGATTCTTCTTCCTCGAAGTGTCCCTCTGAAATATTCTTTGCCATTGTTGGAGACATCACTGTAGAGGCTGAGATCTGTAAATTACAGAGAAATTATCTATTCCCTTCTTCCTCTGAAACTTTCATATGAATAGTATGTATATGAAATGCAGCAAATACTTCATCACAATTCAATGCTTTATGAATCTTTTAGTAGCAGGGACAGAGGAGTAGAAAGACATAATGTAGGAAGAGGTAGGTTTCCTGGATTGAGCATTTTGATTGTTCCACAGATTCATAAGAAATGGATAACCAACTGACTTGAAGGTTGGATTTTGAAGATATGAAGGAAACAACTTTTTCTTTGTATAGTCCACAGAAAAAAGTAGACTAAGAACAACCAGAAAGCTCTTGCAGCAGTAGGAAATTTAAAAAAGGGAATCAGACAATTCCCAACAACTTTCCCAGTCTAAAACTTGCATCAAAACTATGGAACAAGAGTAAAGGAAAACTGGGTTTCACTTACATTTTCTTGGGCATGATTGGAAACTGGATCTGCAAGAGCACGTGGGTTTCTTGATGAGAATGAACCACATGCAACCACAACCATTTTCTTGGCTGCCTTCTTCAGCTTGGAGGATGTTCCTCCAACCCCCATTATCTTGTTTTCCTTCTTCTCCTTCTAACAGTAATGAACCAATGTGGCATATAAAAGCTGATAAAAGTGCACTGCCAAGTTCTGCAACTTCTTCACCTCCTGCCAAGTTTCTGCAACTCTTTCAGACCCTGTTGTTTGCTTTGTCAATTTTGTTAATTTCTATTGTTTTCACTTTCCTATACATGCTCTCGTCTCATTTGTTTACCATACCTTTCAAAGTTTCAAGCTTCACCTTGACTAACCACAACTAGCCATTATTTATATTCGTGTGTTTCTAGTCTTACAACTACAGTACAGTACTAGCTACTTACTCTACTTAATCATTAAAGTCTTGCCTTTTTGGTTTTTACTCTTGCTTTTTCCTTCCATTTTAGTTCTATTTTAATTGTTCATTGTGAAAGGGATGACCACAGAATTGAAATATGCTTTTCACAGATGAAACGAAATTACATAATGGAATCATTGCTAGAATTTGTCTGGTACCAATCTTAAATTGAATGGAGCGACATTAAGACAGCTTAGTATGAGGTTGTTAAGAGTTCAACAAAGAGGCATTCTTATGCTATATATGTTTTCTATACAGTATAAAGAGAAAAAATAAAGAGCAGAACTTATAAGTGGAGGAGAGCTAATTACAAGCTAATGTTATAAATGTTAGAAATGGCCTTTCAGGATCTATGGAAGCACTAGTCCACCCGTTAGCATTTGATTAGTTTTGGTAATGATCGGTCAAACCAAATCGGTTATAAGGTCCATAATGCAAATATTGGAAATGTCTTATCATTCCAACCCTTCATAGTTCATACCCCACTATATTATAAATTCACTATTTGCTTGTGTATGGATTTAGGTAATAAACATACAATATATGTCAATATCATGGGACTGTCTCAAATATTAATAAGTTAATCCAGACACAACAAGGTGTCCACAATCACTAAGTAAGTGCCCAAATCTCAAGTAGCATCTTTTCTTGGATTTGATTAATAATAAGATTTGGTATGCATGCTGTTTCTTTCTTCTTTTAAAGGGATAGAATTTAAGGATATTGATTGTTAGAAGGTGTTCTGGCTCAGTTTGTGATGTTTAAGAAAAATAAAATTGCTACAAAGTTTATTAAGCAAAGACAAAAAAAAAAAAGAAATAAGAGTTGCCCCTTAAAATCAACAACTAAAATATTCAATTCGTTTTTTTGTTCGGTTTTTTACTTTTCAAATTGATTTACTTTAATAACTCTTGTTATTCAAGATTAATCAATTTATTAATTAATCGGTCAATATTTGTAAATTAATTTTTTAATAATATTTTTTATAATTAAACTTCAAATTCTTTTATAGGTAATGACAATCTCTTTTAATCTTAATTCAAATTTTTTATTTTTTATTTTTTACTCAATTTTATGATAGTCTGATTCTGATTGAATCTTTTAAGCTTTAAGTCTCTTATGTTACCAGTTCAATTTCATGTCCAGTTTTTAAAACATTGCTTAAAAGGATGATCTACCTACTTAAACTCTTCAAATATATTTTAGGTGCTAAAATTTTCGAGTTTAAATTTCAAAAGATGATGAATTTAAATTATTTTAAATATAATGATACTGTATTATATTTAATTTTTAATTTATTTAAAATATATATAATTTATAAATTATTACATAAAATTAAAATATTTTAATACATACTCAAAATAATTATTGTTTCCTCCTTATTGAAAAAAATCGAGACCACTAAGTACAAGTGCAACTTAAACAAACTTGAGTGACGAATTCTATTTAAGGGCTAACATTTTTAGATCTTAATTTCAATTGATGATTTTTCAATATTTAAATATAATAATCTTCTATTTTATAAAAAAATTACCAAATATTTAAATAGAACTCGTCATTTAATTTTAAATACTTAATTCATAAAATAATTTATTTAAAAAGTTAAGGCTGTTATGAGTAGAATACAAGTGTAACCTAAACAAAACTAGGGAAGGGGGGAAGATTTAGAAGAAAAGAAAAGGGAGATCAACTAAAGAAAGTGAAAGGAGGTGAAAAAGACCGTTAGATTTGAATTTCAATTTCTCATCAAGCTCAATCATAGCTAGGGGGGGCCATTGGCCTTTGGCTTTTATGTACAAAAGCTAGCTCGATTCCATCCACTACATGTCACTTGGCATTCACAAATCTCTCAAGGGCCCTCTCAATTAGATATTAGATATCTTGAGTACATTAACATATAATGAGATGTAATTTGACCCTCTAACCACTAATTAGTCTAAGTTAATTATGTTTGTTTCTAAATTAGTCAAGTAATGTCAAAGTCCTAATAAAAAATCCCAAATGCTTAAACCCTATCTATAATGGTTTTGAACCAATTCCAATTGCTTTTGTGAACATCTAATCATGAATCATGATCAATGTCTTAAAACAATGTATTGGTGCATTACTTATCAAAAGTTTGAATAACCCTTTGATTTGATTGAACTTTGGCATGGCAAGTACAATAATAATAAGAGATTCATTGTACTCAAGTAATTAAAACTTAATCTGCTAAAGTATGTCTAACTAAGAAACTGCTCAAATTTGTGCAAAATTTAAATGTTTAATATTCAAATTTTAATAATAGGCAAATAAAAATATTTTAATCATTTTAATTAAAATAATTAATTTGATTAAAATAATTAACAATATTTAATGAAATTAAATTGATAATAGGCAAATAACAATATTTTAATTAGAATTAGCTGAGTCTGTTTATTTCAGCTTATTAGAACAATAAAAATATTATTGGTGAAAAATCTAAAGACTAAAATGTATGAATATGTTAAAAGAATAGTATTGTCAGCATATTGAGAAGTAGGGAATCTCTCTTTGGCAAGTAAAATATGTGAAAAGGCTTTCAGAGATCTTCTCTTCTCTCGATCATAAAAAGAAGGGAAAGAGGAAAAGCTAACAGTGGCCTCACTCACTTCCTTCCAAGACTCTTAGAATGAGCAAAAAAGATGTTTCCTTTGCTTTCATGGGATGAGATCATGCATTTGACCAAGTCAAATGGTCAAGCTTATAATTTTGACCAAATCTTTATTTGATTCAAACTTCTTATTTGCATTTGATCACATATTCTGCATTCTTTTGTTTCTTTTTAATTTGCTTTTGCTTTGGAATCTTCTTAAACCAAAATCCTCCTATCACTCCCCATCTCACAGGAAGATGTTCCTAAAATTTTGCAACTATTTTATGTCCTTAAATGGAACAACTTTCGAAATCTTTAATGCTGGAATTGGATGGTGGAACATGCAACCTGGGAATTTGATTACTGGTCTCCATGTTCAAAACTAGTTGCTTGACTCTTTCTAACTACAGGCAAAAGAAAAAGAATGATTGCCTTGGAGTTGCCAACTAACTGTAAAAGCAATCCTGAGTTCTACTTCTATATTATCTTCCTGGTATCCGGTAATGGCCTACCAAATTGCAGATTGTAACAGGAAATTTTCAGTATCTTTGAATTCCAAACTTTCATGATCTGATCAATAAAGACAAATGCAAACACAAACACAAATTTAATCTGGAATTCAATTTATACATTCGAGTTCAAATCCTGTTAAACCTGTCAAAAATGTTCGATTGAGCTTCAAATCCAATAAAAAAGTCTGAGTTCGTCGACTTTTATCTATTTTTCGAACCCTTTTGACAAGCTTAGTGGGCAAGCCTAGTTTATCTTCTTTCCCGCTTCGAATAGATAGGCAACGACATGAACTAGTGGATGATTACTGTACCAATGGTTTTCATAAGCCAATACCTTAAACCTGATAAAAAAAAAACCTAGTTGAGTGGGATGGAGGGGACATAACCCCACTAGGTTCATACACTAACAAGAAGGTTTCAAGAGTTGCATCCCAATCCCATACTCAAATCATGAAAGATAATGCACGAACTTTGAATTATAACTATGGTCTCCACAGATATCAATACACTATAGATTCGACCTAAACATGAAAAGAAACGGAAGTCAATATGCTAATGATAAGAGCTTCATGATAGCTTACTGTCAAACCCTTACCAAGCCAATACACTAATAAAAGCCGCCATTAAACCTGTGCCTTGAGTCAGAGTATGTTCTGTACTAAACCTGTGCCCGGAGTTAGATTATGTTCTATACTATATGATAAACTCTTCCAATGGCAGTTACTGCTCTGGGCAAGAACTATGATGATAACTACTGTCACTACAACATGGTTGAGACCACACTTTTCTGTTCTATACTATCTGATAAACTCTTGCTATGGCTGTTCTGCTCTGTGCAAGAACTATGATGATAACTGCTGTCACTACAACATGGTTGAGACCACAGCTTTCTCAGGACTTTATCAAAAGATCGAGCAGCCTAATTTGAGGCTTACTATCCTAAATTTCCTAGAAACTAACCAACAGGTTTCAAGAAAACACCATCAATGACTTAACATAGGAAGTCCTAGTCATTATTCAAAAAGTTAATACTTCTTGTCAACTTTGGAAAAGATAATTGTTATTCAGATAGATGGAAAACATCCGTGTACCTGAAAAGGGAAAAATGTCCTTGCAAAATATCTATTCAGATAGTTACGCCCAATCAGAATGGCTGATTTCGGGAGATTTTACATTGACATAGAGAAATTACATCTCCTAAAAACTTTCCTCCACTAGGTTTAACCCAATCAGATTCAAACTGATTCACCCGAGGACTAGGAAACAGAAGATTCCAACACAACAAAAATAGTTCCATCTGATTTCTGATTTCTGATTCCTTTTCTTCTTTTAACAGTGGAAATCCCACATCACACATATATATGGCCTAGAAACTATACAGGTTTCCTACATTTTCTGCTTAACATTGAAGAATTTTGTCATCTTCACAAATCTCATCATGCAACTAATCCTGCTTCGGCAATTTCTGGTAGTATAATATCAAGCCTCATCATAGGTTTATATTTCTCTGGGACTTCTGCACCAGCATGAATGCACATTTCAACCACATCTGGAGCTTTGCCATAAAATCTCTTGAGGGCACCTTTTAAGGGAGGCCCTTTTGGATGTCTAACATGCCAAACATAATTAGGTGGGAAAACTTCATCTAAGGTAGCATCCTGCCAACCGTGCTTTTCATCCCTCCATTGATGTTTGTACTCCCCACAAAGTTTAACATTGTGACCCCAAGGCCCTACATGAACCTCTGAGCAATATCCACATGCCTTAACAGTGTACTTCTTCATTAATCTCCTCACACCAGATCTGACAGTCTCATATGCAGCAATAGTCTGTCGTGCAATGTTTGGAACATCTTCCAATGGCGGAGGTGGGTATCGTCCATAAGCTCCATATGTATCAAAATCAATTAAAGTAGTTGAATTTCCAAAACGCCAAGGTTTAGGCTCCTCAACAAGTCCACCTCTGTCAATAACTTTCTTTCCTATCATTCTTATCGGCTTTGTTCTTCGGCGTGAAGGGTATTCTGGTATATCTACACCACCTTGGATGCAGCGTTCCACAACTGCCGGAATCCTGTCATAGTCAAACCGAGTTTCATGCATGATTCGCCGACCAAAAGGGTCATAGAGGTGATATGACTCAATGGGGATAAGCACATCATTGATGGATCCCCTGACCCATGAATGGAAGCTATGACGTGTGCTACTTGTTCGACCAAGACAGTTCTGAATCTCATGTCCTATCTCAGCAATATGTACTTCTGAGCACTCACTGTACAATAACTTTAATCTTTAATGACCAAGATATAAAACAAACACAAAATGCAATTCACTCAAATTGATTCATCAGAATGAAATAAAGTCTACCTGCAACCATGTACAGGAATTACGTGCAAGAGCTGTGCGACACCTTTAATCAAAACTTTCCAGGCTTCCAGTACCTCATATGCAACAGGAATCAGATCAGTTGCCAGTAGTCCATTCTTGGGAGGATCAAGGGGCGTCTCAATACCCATTTGGGCAAGTCTTTTGTTTTCCTTTGCAGCATGCCTGATCTTCTTAAAAGGAATAGGATAGGGTTTCTTTCATCTCTTAGGTAGTATGGGTGGGAGATTCGCATTCTGGGGAAATTCTTTTTGTTTGTCAGTGTTATCACGTCTGGACATCTGACTAGCACATGAGTTTGCTCCAGAGATTAAAGGATCAACTCCTTGAAGCTTTTGAAGCCCAAACTGCAAGCAGAATAAAAACAAAGAGTTAAAAACAACAAATAACCACCGAGAATAATGGTAGATGGGCAAGAATAACTGAAGTAGAACAGTTCATAAGACGCTACACTGATGCCAACGTCTTGAAAACCACATTTGGCAGACTTGCAAATTTATATTAAGGAAAAAAAATGGAAATTACATTCAACTTGATGTCATCTGAACTCCATGATGAGATTTGATGCCTCCTAAACTCCATGATTCCCATGCAAACACCTATGAAGTGTGAACAAACCAATGTATGTAAGTACAAAAGAAGTTACAACATATCTTCTTGCTTTCCTTCTGTCATGGGGGGTCATGCCAAGAGTCTAGCATTTAAAAAAAATGGATATGATTATCAAAAAGCTCATTTTCCAAATTTGAAGAAACCAGTGTATGTTACTACAAAAGAAGTTACAACACATCTTCTTGCTTTTCTTCCGCTGTAGTGGTCATGCCAAGATTGTAGACTTGAAAAACATGGATATGATTATCATCAGACAGCTCATTTTCCAAGTGTGAACAAACTAATGCATCTTAGTACCAAAAAAGTTATCACACATCTTCTTGCTTTTCTTTTGCCGTGGAGATCATGCCAAGATGGTAGCACTTGAGAAACATGGGTATGATTTTCAGACAGCTCATTTTAACGGAATTCTCATCACAAGAAATACAAAACAAGAAGGGAGAAAATTCCACCTTTTTCACATTGATGCCATGTATTTGGTGACACTGATAGCAGCTGCTGGATCATTTTTATGAGACTTTATCCCCTATTTTGTTGCTCCCAGGCAGGAGGAACAAATAATGGGTTTATGCTGTATTTCGATCCTCTTACTGGTAAATTGTCAAGAAGTCAAAATCTTCGTTATCTATTCTACATGTACCTGTCATTTCAAATCCAAGGAACCGTGAATGCTGGTTTTCTTTCCAGACCATAATGAACTAGAAACAAAAATAAACTAGATCACATTCATCCTCAATCCAGCAGGGTTCTGAACTATGATTGATAATTGAATCAAGTAGGAAAATGCCTCAGTTATATGGAGTCAGGAATCATACCCACGTCCCAAATTATGAATAGTAAGAAATTCCGCAGAGAGTCATTTCTTCGAACAGCTTATCCATAAAACACCGAAATTCCGACATACATGCATCAAAACACTCCTAAAGCGATCTTCCGTTAGGAAGTAACGCGCCCTCAAGGAAAATATTACTACTTATCGACTTGCAGTATAAACAATCAAACATGAGCACTCAGATATAGGAAACAGAGCCCGTAATTTTCGTACAGAAAAAAAGCAAAGAATCGTTACTGTCTCTAAAGATGATTACTTTTCAAACAGAGGGAAAGAGGACAAAACGTTAAAGAGCTGCACAACAAAGCCAGAAACCAACTTGTAAATTCTGCTCTTTCTCTTCAACCTGAAGCTGAAAACAGAGCTTAGAGAAGGATTTAACAGGCCAAGGGACGGTGAGACGTTGATTAGCCTCAGTCATTCTATTAACGCTGTGTTTGGTTACCGTCTTCAACAGATAAGGACGGGACGATACGGAACAGAACAGGACGGAACAGGATAAGAATTAAAGATAGTGAGATGTTTGGTTGTGATGGACAGAACAGAGATAATTGTCTTCGTCCTGAGTACAAAAATGTGTTTGGCTACGAGGAAAGAACAGAAAATAATGTTAATGACGAAAATGCCCTTATAGTATAATAAGAATAGTAAATATAATTTATTGATTATTTAATCATTGTTGCAATATTTATTTTATAATTTTGAATTATGTTGTGGTTGTTATT
>JANVCL010328386.1:0-20000 GCA_026546855.1 Erythroxylum incrassatum
CGGCCTACCCCCTGCTATATAAGACGGTGGGTATAGAAAGATTATTGGGTAGAGAAAGATTATAAAAAAGGAAGGGCGGAATCGAAAACCTCCCACGGTAATAAAATAGAGAGGCTTTCGAAGAGTAGCCTTTTTGGCTTGACTTGGACTCTATCTCTCTATTCAATACAATAGAAAGGTGACAGTTCTAGATCCGCCTTTGTTGAAGAAGAGGGTAGCGGTCGGTGTGAACTCCTCTCTCTGGGTTCCCTTGGTTTCTGTGAAAGCGATAGAGATTCAGAGTAGTGAAAAGCGAACTCAAAAGCAAGCTCGCTTGATAGCAGAAACTCAAGAGCTCAAGTTAGATCCGACTAAAGAGTGAATGAGATGAATGGAAGAGAAGGAAATTGCGTGTCTTTCGCAAAGAGAGGAAAGAGAAATGGGGATTCAATTAAGGTAGCGAGATCACTTCCGGGTCGACTAGAAGAGGGACCTTTTCCCTGTTAACAACAGGAGATAAGCGGGATGAGCTAAGCTAAACAGAAAATCGATTCGCTAATGCGAGAGTTCACGGATGACCGATCGATACAGTACGAAAGATTCTCCGGGAAGTTTTTCAAAAAGGAATGAGCGCTCTGCCCTAGCGAAGACGCACGGGAGAGATTCACCAAACTAGGGACATATTCCGGATGACAGCACGACCGATTGCTTTAATGAAAAGACAAGACAGCTCTTTAGTTAGATAGTCCAAGGGTTGTAGAGGTAAGACCAATGGGGGAAAAGCGATGCTCGACTAAAAAACCGGGGATCGATGGAATTGAGCTAGCCCATTAGGTGGAGGTCGTTTAGCTTCTTTGGGACTACGCGGAGTTGGAGAGAGAAGCAGGTAGCTCGCCCGCAAGTCCTAGTTGGTGAATGAGCCTACAAGTGGTAACCGCTCTGTATCCGTCATCTCTTTTGAAGAAGCTGCTGAGCTAGATGCGGCGCTTTCAAAATCCCGTGACTCTCAGTCATCTATCTTCTTTTCACCTGACAATTTTGGATTGTGGGAAGGCTTTCCTTCTTTGTTGACTTCAACTGATACCGGCCGATAGCCCAATCTCTTAGTCTCGGAACTTATTTTCTATCTAGTAGCCACTCCTTGCCCTATTCGGTCAAGCAGCTTCTTTTTCATTTTCAATTCAATAGGAATTAGGTTCAGTTGCCTACATGGCTACTTCTAGCAGTTCCCGGAATAGCCTTTACTGCCAACCAACCTTTCATCTTTCTTTGAGTGGGATTATAATAAAAGAAAAGTGAACTTCTTATTCTATTATCTATTAGTAGTATAGTGGATCAAGAAAGCTCCGCCAAGCCAAAAGGTGCTTTCGCCGGTCACCGCTAGCCGAAGATAGGTCTCTGACAGAAGAAGTCGAGTCAAAGTCAAGTTAGAAAGTGAACGAAGTCAGGATAGACATTCTCGGATATAGAAAGTGTTCAATGCTTTTTAGGAGATCTGGGGAGGAAAGAACATATAAGATAGATCGATCGATCTTAGTCCACCCAAGAGAAAAGGCTAAGGGGAGTGAGTCAAAGCAGTAGGACGTTCTCGGTTCAGTGTGCCAAGTCGCTTTCAAGCATTCCAGCGAGCCTCTTTTTTTTCTTTTAGCCTCTTCGTTCTTTCTTCAGTGGAAGAGAAAGAAAACCCTCAATTACATCGACCCTTGCGTAGGAAGGGGACCGGTGCGCGGACGACCCGGAGATAGAGCTCGGAATCAGTAGAGCAGCAGAAGACCAACCCGCCAGCCTGCTGAACCAAGATGTGATAGGGAGATCATAGAGGTGAGTTAATGTGCTGGTTCTAGCCTCGCCCTTTATTGAATGATTGGACTAGCTCGCAAAAGAAAAGAGAAGTTGGAAGAGAGGTATGCTTGGGAAACTTCCAAGAGCTTCCTTTCCTGGTAGGGTAAGCTCTGTCTTCATGTTCACATCTTTTTATTACTCTTTTATTACGCATCCCTCGAAGTCTAAAAACTATCCAGTGAGACCAGATCAGCCAGAAGCCTTGGTGTACTAACAAAGCATTCCCTCTTCACTTCCCTCTTGTAAAAAGTCTCATTTTACCGTCTTTTTTGGCTTAATCTGCTAACAGAAAGAGAGATAGCAAGAAAGAACCGGGTTCAGAAGCTAAGGAAGATCCGATAACTGGGCTTCTAGAGGCCACTGAAAGGTCTTTTAACCCTCCATCTAAAAGGCCAACTAGCTGCCCGAAAGCCAGGAGAGTGAGTACTTGTCTCCATCCCACCTATACTGAAATTCACTCCGGTAAACCAAGCAAGTCCGTCTACAGCAAGTGAATCACCTACGTAATTTCGAGGATATTTTGCATGTAAGAGCAGACGCAAGGGGCAAGGCAAAAAAAATATCATAACAAAAGAAATCCAAAACTTACGCGGATAACACTCCCGGAACACTTTCTATAAAACCGGCGAAAGGAAAAAGGAAGTAGTCATTGACTTGTTCAGCACAAAACTATGCCCAAGCAAGGGCTATGCTATAAGAACAGAAGGAAAGGCTTGGTTTAGAGAACCTGCCCCCCAGTCGCTTTAGAGAAGACTCCACCAGAAGCTGTAAACTTGACTTCGCTTCACCCAGGGGTTGGATTATCGTATTTAGATCTCTGGACGGATGCCGAAAAAAGTAACCAGTGAAGCTAATCTTCCTATAGGGCGGAAAAGTAGCCAAGCTAATCTCGATTCAAATCTGTCACCCATTGCCATTGGCCGGTCTCAGTTGCTAATCGCTGATCCTATGGATTAAGCATTTGATCTTTATTAGGTAGTCTTTTTTGACAATCCATCTATTTTCTTTATGGGATCGTCATGCAACCATTAAGGGGTAAGGTTGAGCAGTTTAATGACCTTACATATGTGTACCTCTACATATCCAACGTACGTTCGCTCTTCGATTTCCTCTTCTTTCGGGCTCTCCTTTGTGTGGCCAGTTTCAATCATCAGGGTTTATCAAAGAGTTTTTCCACAAAGGTCAGTTCATCGCTCTCAGACTATTGGAAAGATAGATTCATTTAGAACATGGGATAGGTTTTGTGCCCATCCATCACCTTTAGACAGATATAGTTTTCACTGCCATAAATTCTTCACTATCTTGGGTTACTACGTGACTACCAGAGAATGTCTTACTTCGTTCTTAAGGGCTCTATATAGCCTTCTAAGGGAAGGCATTTTCCGGTGGATAATCCTCCATATTCATCATTAAACGTGACTTTCTCAGTAAGAATCTCGCTATCTGCTGGGATCTAGTCCATGAAAGACCTCTCACTGGCTGTCTTGCCCACAGGATTTCTTAACCTAGTTTGCAGGAACTTGATGTTAAGTAAACTCCAAAGAGAACTTGAAAATAGCCTTAGCAACTCAATTCAACTCTATGGTTAGCAACTGCCATCTAAAGAACTTTTAGAACTCTATTGGTCTAACTTGCCTTTAAGCTGAGCTTCTTCTGCAACTGGCTGATCGGATGGAAATAAAGGGGGAAGGAGATCAGGGTTGTAACCTTTCTGAAAGTCTTCTACCCTAGTCAGTCCTGTACCTATATTCAACCATTTCTTTGTGCATGAGGTCATGGAATAGAGTGACCATGGCCCTTTGGTATGTGGCCCCAGCATTCTTTAATCCGAAAGGCATCACCTTATAGCAAAAGGTTCCCCAAAGGGTGATGAAGCATGTTTTTCTTCTTGTCATCCCAGAATAACTTGATCTGATTATATCCTGAGAATCCGTCCATGATAGAGAACATGTGGTGTCCTGCAGTATTGTCAACTAGCACATCAATATGAGGCAATGGGAAATTATCCTTTGGGCTAGCTCTGTTTAAGTCTCGATAATCCACACACATCCTGACTTTCCCATCCTTCTTGGGGACTGGTACTCTATTAGCTACCCATTCTGGGTAATCGACAACTTCCAAAACTCTCTGCCACCTAACTGTCGTTAGAGGGTATCTGAGACCTTACTCCTTTCACTCGAGTTCTTTACAGACCAACTCAGAGAGGGGCCCCTTAGGGAGCGGGGCTTATCTTAATATCGATCGATCTTTCATAGTTCCCTTAGTCTATTCTTTATATATGCTAATCCAGTCTCTTATGGATCACCTGCTATATCGGAAATTTAGAGGGATGCCTTTGAAATTGTCACTTAATAAAGAAAAGACTTTCGACAGGATATCTTCATTCAGCTTTAAGTGAAAGAAAACACTTTTATCTTGACTTTGACTTACACAATTTTCTTGAATTGACACCTATGTCAGCCGGATATGCATGCTTAGGGAAAAGGCATAGGCAAAAAAGAAAGACTTCACGCTTGAACTACGTGACAGACTAGCGGGATAAAAGTCACATCTATATGGGAATAACCCCTGTTCGTAAACCCTGTTTTCTTAGGCTGTATGAGTCTTCCTTAAACGAGTGAAACGCTCTAAAGATACGGGAGATAGCTATATCTTTTCTATCTTCTTAATAAGAAGCACAGAAGCAGGAAAGCTAGCCCCCGATTCCTTCTTACTTAACTTTAGGCAGTGTCCATACGTTCCGGCGTGGTGCAAGAGAAAGAAAGTCTTGTTTAACTGTATTCCCTTTCATGAGATCAGTAGTTGGTGGAATTCTTCAAAGTCTTTCCGCGGAGAGCACAAAAGCTGATTAATTAGGAAAGAGCTGCTAAGAGGGTTGACTCGCCCTTAGCCCTCGTCTAAAACCTAGCAAACAGACCGTTGTAAACCAGGTGAACTAGAGCGAACAGGAGAAGCAAGCAAATAGCGGCCTCTCATTCAATCCACCTCTAGCTGTTAAAGGAAGGTATTCCGATCTTTGATCCGCCGCTTCTCTTTACTTAAGCCCTCACCGATCCGATGATCGAGTGCTTTTTTCTCTTGGCTCGAGCTACCACACCAAACTCCGCGAGTGGCTATCGTTCCGGAACATCTTTCACTGGGTCAAGTGGACTCACTCCTTCATCTTCGGAAATGAACCCTACAAGGCTACCGGATTCCCACTTTCTTCTACCTTTCTTTAAGACTTTACTTGAAACTTCTTCTTCCTTCACATCGGGCAAAAAAATATCTTCAGTGAAGTCCAATCCGAATACTACGTTCCTTAGCTTCCCTAAAAGCTGAAAAAGGGCTTCCGGTTTTGTAGGCTTCTCATTCTCCGATTCCGTCCGTCAACGCGAACTGCTGATCTTATCTTGTCCCATTTCTTTGCACCTGCCTTCAAACAAAGATCTGCAAATCTCGTAGATCAGTAAGGGCTGGGAACAAACCCTATCTTCAAATCAAATCACGTAGAGAGGAGTCCCAGGATCAGGCTAGTATGGCTTGCCTATGGAAATTAAATCTAAAACTAAAAGCATCAAGATCATGAAAACTTGCGTTTCTTGGGCATACTTTTGTATCAAAATGGGACTTGTCTTGTGAGTGAGGACACATCCAAGTAAATAGCTAGAGTTTTGCTGGGTGAACAATTCTTTTGTCCGGATTTCGACTCGGTACGCGTGGCTAAGCCAAAGATCAAGGGCGGGTGGGTAAATCAAACAATCGATCTTTCCCTCACTACCGCCTCCCACGGGTGCTGTCTCAGTCAAGAGATAGGAACGATCTTGCTTTACTAAAGTGAGAGGAAGTTTACCATTGGCAATGTCCATCCAGCAGGAATTGAACCTACAAAAACCGTTGGGTCGCTTTAACCATTCAGCCATGGATGCTTAGAGACTCAGCGAGTGAACTAGGTTTTGGTATTCCTTCTTGAACTTGTACAGCCATTAAAAGAGTGAAAAAGCTATATTGACTGCTTCTGAATAATAAGGACTGGTAATTCAAAAATTTTCCAAATTGTTATAAATTTCGGCTAAGACCGTGACATTATTTGGGTCATGCTCTACCATTCGCTCGACCAAATCATAGGTACTCCTTTGTGGGGGGAGTGGAATTCTCTGTTGCCTAAATAAAGGATCCAAGAGCTTTGTGGAAATCTGTTCCTTTAGAGTTTCCGCTACGCTCTCTTCTACTCGCTCTTGAAAGTTTTCCTGATTGAGCCCCCGTAACCGAGCGACGCGCCAGGTGGCCAACAACCATACGACTATAGGAATGCCAACATGGATATTTTGTATCAACTGCAGAAGGTAGTTAAGGATTTGATCTGCCATTTTTGATTTTGAAAGAATGATTCCAGACAGAAAGAGAGTCCTTCCTGTACTTTTATTGAAAGAAGTATAGAGAGCTTTTGTTGGTTGTTGACCAACGGAAAGTATGGGAGAAAGAAAGTTCACAAACGAAAAGAGGAAAGGAAACCAACGAATTAATCAGAAAAAATATCAACTACATAGACTATTTCAAAATAATAACCCCTTATTTCTACTTTTTGGCTTGCAATAAAGCTAGGGTCCTGATCGAGAAAATTCCTATCTATCCACCTCTCCAAACACAATATCTTGAGTACCTATGATGGTGACCACATCTGCTGGCATGTGATGTTTGGACATAGAATCGAGTCCTTGTGAATGGGCAGAGCCAGGTGCTCTTATTTTACGACGGTAGGGACGATTGCTTCCATTACTGACCAGAAAGACACCAAATTCTCCTTTAGGTGCTTCAACTGCGGTATAGGTAGAAGAAGCTGGTACGGAAAAACCTTCTGTATAAAGTTCGAAATGGTGAATTGAGGTAGAGTAGACCGATGATCCTATAGGCATTTGGCCAGTTATTGAAACAAAAAAGCTTGCATCTGCTCTCCCTATTATATAACATAAGCGGTCCCATCTCTCTCCAAACCTAACGTGGTAGTTTCCCATCATAGGGCTTTCCATCTATAGATTAAGCCATTACCACGGTCGTTCAGAACTCAGTTGACTGATAGATAAGGCGGAGCGTCCTTGGCTCAGCATTATAGCACATAGGGCTTCGACGCTACTACAGCGCTTCGCTAACTCGAAGTGCCTCGCTATGAGAATGACGCTTCGCTAATGCTCGGCTAAGTCTTGAACCTTCGTGCTGACCGTTCGTTTTCTCAGTAGCAAAAGCGCTTCTCTTTGCCCTTTAAGTAGAAGGACAAGAAAGATATTTTTGGTTTTATTGCTCCACATCTGCGCTCGTCAAGCCAACCTTGCTTTTGGGGAGGTGAAACAGCGGTGGAAGCGGGCATTTCGAAATGAAAGCATCGAAGAGATATACACGGTCACGGTTATCCCGGACTGTGTTCCGGAAAAAGTGGCCTACTTGAAAGAAAGGGGCGGGCAGTCTGGTGTTTCAACCCCACTATACTATTAATAGTTGTGGGGCACTGTGTACTTACAGCCTCTACGATAAGCAAGTGAATGGGGCCGGTGCGTGGCGATTCATCAAGCCATTTCTTGCCTCAACCCCCTAAATAGGAGGAGGGGTACTTTACCAATAGGGGCTAATTGCTTCGCACCTGACTGTGATAGCCCTCTCGATACCTTATTGGAGCTTTGTAACTAGTGGCCGGTTTCCCGTCGCGTCAGCGTTTTCCCAGTTCCCCCGGAGCCCCAACGAGGAAGGTGTTAGTGCTTTTTCATTGGGTCAATAATGCTAATCCCTCTTTTTGTTTTGTGCTACTCCTAGGGCGGGAAAAAGATAAGAAAACGCGAAGCGTTCTCTTGGTTTCCCAACCTGTTGCTTCTAAAGGCTGCCCTCTCTCGGCTAGATGTTGGTCCAGCCTACTACGAGGATCCCGTATCCAGCAACCCAACCTAAAAAAAGGAAATAAAAAGCCTTGTATAGGTTGAAGCTATGAAGCTTACCTTATTTTCATTTTTAGAGAAAGGGGAAAGTTTCAGCTGGTGCGCAGGAGCGCACTTCCGCTTTCCCTTTACTAGTTGGGGGTCCCGTGGTTCCTATGTCGCCGCGTTTCCCGGTCTTTTGATTTGAGTGCTTCGACCCGAAGCGATAGCTAGTTCAGTGGATAAGATGGCTGCGCTCCAGCTCACTCAAGAATGGGACGGCAGTGGTCCGCCGGCAAGCTCGTTCTGATCTTGGACGCAGTACATTGGAATCCTGAAGCACCACCACGAACGCTACCGCGCGTTCGCCTGCGGCGCGGTAAGGCACCACCCTGTTGTGCCAGCAGCCAACTCCGGCGTGTCAGCTTAGTTATCCTCATCAAGCCACTTACTGGATGTCTAGCTTCCCAACTGGTAGACGGTTCCTTTTCCCCCAGATCAATGAAGAAGGGAGAAGTCAATTGATTCTTCCGAAGTTTTTTTTTCGAAGCGCTACGCCGGGGCGGGGGGACGGGAAAAGAAAAGGCTCCGAAGAAAGAAATGTGGGTTCCCAATGCTTTTCCACGCCCAACGAGATGCGCCAACCTCGGGATGCTTTACTCCTAACCCCACCCCACAAGGTTCCGAGACGGAGCTTAACCTGAGTCTCGGTTAAGAACGGCGATGATCTATGTTTCACACGGCACACGATTCCATGGATAGTTTCATTCGACATCGTGATGGAGGACATAGCTTACGATCATCGGCTTTGATCATGCCACTAGGCATTTTATTAGGACATTGCACAATGATCCGAAGACTTTGTCGCATCTCTTCGATACGGATACAGTAACGATCATAGCGATCCCCTCTGGTACCTACTGGTACGTCAGGATCCAATTGGTCATAAACATCGTAAGGTGCTGCTTTTCGCAAATCCCAGCATACCCCTGGTTGGGATGGGTAGGCCCACCACTTCACTTTCACTTAGGCCCGAAAAAAGAAAGTGGGGGGACCCTGTCGGGTTCCTCCGTCCCCCCCCAAAAAAAAGAACTGTACGTGAGAGTTTCCCTTCATACGGCTCGAATCATTCTCAGATGCCCGGAGAGGCATCCTTTCTTGTTGGGTTGGTTCACGCACGCGCAGCACCAGCCGCAACAGCAGGAAACTATGACCAATAGAGTCAGACACTTAGCTACATCCACACGCAAAAGGAATGTGGTTCTGGTTGAGGCTTGATTTCCCTTATTAGAAAAAGGGGGCGCGGGACGTTCGCGGAGTCCGTGCCTTCCGTACCACCACAAGACTGGTCGTTCTTGGGCGAATCCCGCCCCTAAAATAAGGGATAAGGGAAAGGTGGCCGGGTTCTCTTTCTACACCCCTTTTGATATGATGGGCCCGGCCACCTATTTCATTCGACGCTCGGAGGCAGGGGCCCGCCCGATTCGACCAACTTTTTGATAACAAGAAGGCGAGCGGATCTGCTTTGATCCAGGAAAAAGCCCAGTCAGCCACCAACTCGGTGCAGGTCACGTGACCTACAGCTCGGCCTTCGGTTTTTGAGGCTTCCTCTACCCACATCTCTATGTGCCTGCAGCACTTCCATATGGAAAAAGAGAGGCTTACCATGTTCCATCAATAGCACCTAACCTATGCCGATTTTGGCGGACCGTGCTCCACCCCGGTGAACTCATGCGGTTCCGACGTGCCCAGAGGCCAGAGGCGAAATCCGTTCACGGTCCGTAGGACCAACACCATTCGAAGGTGGGTGGTCCGCCCCGCCTAGAACAGTCATGTTTGACTGGGCTTACACACATTCGCTCGCTTACGCTGTCCCCCCTCAGCTCACCCTAGCCCAGGGCCTTGATTTTGCTCTTCTAACGTAAGCTCCAAGGCTTCACACCAAGTCTTCACTGACATAATATGCATGCTTAAGTAGGGTCAGGCAGAACCGTTGTTGCCTGATGGGAACTTCCCCCATATTGCTATCAATGTCTTCATGTCGCACGACCTCTTAACATTACACCACTGAATCCCCAATCCTTTGCTTGCTGTGCAGTGACAGTACCAATATCTACTAATCGTTGTTTCCAGATACGATTGCCGGTTGACATCTCTTCTAATTCGTCGATACGAGAAGCAAATTGTTGTGTGGAGGAATCAATATCTCGACATAAGCCAAGAGGCAGATCTTGTGCCACTCCACCTGGGCGTATGAAACTGGCATGCATCCTGGCTCCCGAGACTCTTTCATAGAATTCCAACAATTTCTCCCGCTCCTCAAAAGCCCACAGGAACGGAGTTGATGCTCCCACATCCATAGCATGAGTAGTTAAAGCAAGTGAATGATTTGAAATTCGAGTTATTTCACAGAATAACACTCGTATATATTGAGCTCGTAATGGTACCTCGCAATTCAAAAGTCTCTCTACGGCTGAAGAATAAGCGTGTTCTTGGGCCATCGTAGAAACATAGATAGGGTCAACGACGGAACGAAGAACGAAACTTTACGACAGCTTTTTCGTACACGTTCACTTGCATCACATACACAAGTGCTCTCTGAACCGTGCAATAAGGTCACCCATAACACGGCTCTCCCACTTGAGTTACCTTAGCCCCGGGCCATGCTATTCAATGATATTGAAAAAATGACAGCGTAACGTAACAACTAGTATTGAAAGCTGGTCGCCTTTTGAGGGAGTTTCAATAGGATCGATGTAATTGAGCTCGACTAAAAGGAGAGGAGCCCTACTTCCCTCTTTGCGACCTCATCACTTCAATTCAAGCGCAAACCCATTGATTTCTTAGTCACCGGGCCCCGCTTTGGTACTTTGCTTATAGCTTTTTTAGGTTATGCAATAGAAGGGGCTTAGCTCTGGATCCCCCCTGCTTTCAGAAATGAATGGCTCAGAAGGGGGCTGGGTTCTATTTGCGGGCCGGGCGGGGGGTGAAGGCCGTAAGAGAATCTTTCCCTCCCGGTAAGGAAGAGAGGAAAAAGACGCTGTCATCTATCTCGACCAGTTTTCCGAGGCGTTGGAAATCCAGACCGGATCAGAGAATCACTGGCGCTTTCGGCGCCCTTCGTTTCGCCAACAAATCCGTCATCCTTGACGATTTCCCATTCCTTCCCTGCCGAGCCGCCTCTCTTCGCCATTCGCTCCCTCTGCCTTCTCTTTATATAACATACCCAGGCGTCCTCCTTTCTAATCACTAAGAAAAAATCAATACCAATCAAAGCCCTATCATTGTAAAGGTAAAGCTTCGTCTGTTCTTTTTCTAGGGCAGTTTACTCGACTCATTCCCCAGTCTCACGCACTGCTCAAGTAAGTGTAAGTGTGCGACTCCGTATGAGGACCTCCTTCCCTTCTGCTCTGCCCACTCTCCGTTCACACGGTTCTCAAAGCGGAGGAGGAAGGGTGGGCAGCAGGTACCACGAGTCCTCTGTCCCACACATCTATCCAGAAGCAAGTGTAGTTCACCGGTTCCACCGAATGCTCCTATCTCTCGGCAAAGATCGTGTGAGTGTGCAGTTATGCTTCGGATGTTTCGCCATAGAATAGATCGACCCAGTTCCCATTCTTTGTAGGTGCATTCGCTTTATATCTCCGACACACAAGGAAGGACGCGGGGGGAAGGAAGCGAAGCAGCCCTAGCCTCTGTCCGGACGATCATTCCGCTGGCATCTTGCATTCACGCCTCCGTTTGACTGCCGCTCGGGGATGTAGTTGTAGATACGTTAGTCTTAGTGGATCGTTGGCTCCACCTGTTATCTCCTTCTACGACATGCTGTTGTCGTCGCCATATTCCATATGTCACTTAGTCATCTCTGCCTCGCTGCGGGTCAGCACCTCCGAAAGAAACGGAGGACTTCATTCAGTGACTCCGCGATCGCCCTCTGAACGATCAGAATAAGGTAAAGCTTGAAGATAAGTTTTGTACTCTATTAATTTCTCAGTCCCTCTAGTCGGGTGGGCGTCGGCCGGTCTTTCGACCGAATCCCCCTAAAAACCGTACGTGCGGGTCTCCCCGCATGCGGCTCACGCCATTCGAGGTGGCCTGGCCCAGCCCAGCATTCATTCGCAAATCCTGTAGTGAAATTGAGACTGCTCGACCTCGGAAGCTAATTCGCGTATAGGCAGCGCTATCCGTCGTACCGTTGACTCTATCTATTCATTGAATTGACTTTCTTACAGTTCTCTTTGAGGCTCGCTCCCTTCTTTTTCCAAGAATTCATGCGCTTCCCTTTAATTCATAGGGCCTTCTATAATAGGGGAAAAGCCTTCCATTTCCGTCAAATGACCCGGCCTACCCTGGCTCTTCCACCGTCTGGGCTCCCTTTCCTCCCTATGCTCCCCCGGCGCAGGCCTACCACGCTTCGCGCCTGCGGCGTTTGCGTCAGACGGTCTTTGCCAGTAGTGCCATCCTCCCCGCTGGCTGTATGGGCTGCCCCTCGCTGCTGCGTTCTGTTAGGCTATAGATTCAAGGAAAAATGGAGTTGAATGAGACAGCAGGCGGGTTACACGTTCTACTGTGCCGAGATGTGAGGTACAGGCGGTGATGATCACCCCGGGGTATGCGCTAGCACCCTTGACAGGCACTCCAGGACCCGCCAACGCTCATGAAAACCCGGGTCGGTCTTCTATTCATCTGACCGGAGGTGTGGATAACGAGGCCACCTTCACAACCTTCTCCCTTCTGTCCCTATTAGTATAGGGCGGTTTGCTTGAGTTGCTCAACCGCCCCTTAGCCCGGTGCTCATGACGCGCTACGGAACCCCCACCTTGCCGGGGGACCAAGCAGGGCATAGCTCGCGGCATAGGAGCCGACTCGGCGTCAGCGGCTTCGTGCCGCACTGGAGTAATCCAATATGTGGTTCCGCACGTTCCACCACTTCTCCGTTCATTTCCAATACTGATCGTGAAACACCATGAGCAGCAGGATGTTGAGGTCCGAAATTCGAAGTGAAATTTTGGATTTGCCTGTTCCTAGTTGTCATGAGAAAAAAAGGCAGAAAGAAGAAAGAGATTATTCCCTAAGAGCTTGTACAGTACTACCAACCAGTACCAGAAATGCATCTCCTTCGCCCGCGTGCGATAGCTCTACCTGGCGTGCCGCCTTGCATGCAAGCGAAGCCCTGCAATAATAAATAGCTCACTGAGCAATGATTGATGTTACCTCAGAAAGCTGAAGGAAGGCAGTGCCCTCGATTGTGATTGTTCCAGAGAGAAGGATCATGGCGCCCCAGAACCGTGACATCCAGCAGTACCTTGCGTTCGAGAGACTGATATGTCAGCCGTTATTCCCATTCCCAGTGAAAGAAAGCGGCAGACAGACTCATTTTTTGGCCGGTATTCTCTAATGAGTGGCTTTAGGAGATTGGGCTTCTCCTTTAGACTCTTTACCCATCCGCGGAGGCTTTCCGCATCTGTCTCCGCGGCACTGGAGTATACTTCAGTCATTTCCGGAAATAGCACGGACAGCCGTCCTTTTCCCCTTTCACTCTCTTCGCGCAATTGCTCACGAATCCAAGTTTGAAGCTCCCTTCGAAGTGCCGTGCGCTCTTCTTGATCGGGAGCGGGGTGGTTCCGCCGGTTCTGGCGCCTTCGGCTGCGGCAGGGCCTCAAGAGACGCGCTCAAAGACTATTGAAACGAATTCAAAAATGGCATTACTGCGTTCCACAATTCTTCCACGACCCCCCACGAATCACGAGATTCAATCATTTAGAAAGGAACTTCGCGTCACCCCACTCTATCTAGCCCAAGGTGATGAAAGAATGAATCTCCAGGCGAGAAAACGATTGGCTTTCAAAAAAAAAAGCAAGATAAATGATTCTGAGTCAGAATGCTATTAAAAAAATGTGACAAGAAGATCGATCCCGTATGGAGCCACCGTAACAGTATGTCAAGCAACCTACCTTCCCGGAAAGTTTTGCATACAAGCACTAAAGTCTCTTAATTACATTACTCCATTTCTACTGCCCAACAGACTTTCCTGTGCAACACCATAGCCGTCTCGAAGGCACCAAAATCTTTATATTCAAGTCCGGAGGGCTCGTTGGTGTGAGCAACTCTCCAGATCTATTTTCAACTGCCATATCAAAACGGTGCGCTTTCTATGCTTATATACATAAGATTTTTGAATCCGAAGATTGGTTGGTGAAGGGAACAAAGACTCCCGCCAGGATAAGTCGAGTGAACGGCACTCCAGTCAGGAAGGTTTTCACCCGGGAAGAGCGGAGCGAAGGGAATTTTTTTCTTTTTTTGACACGCCCAAAGCCGAGTGAGACTGGATGGATCCGGTCGAGCGAGGACTGTACTGTTGCCACTTGAGGAGGAGTGTCTCCGGGACATGGCTACCCTTCTATGATGACCGGGCTAAGCCTGAGGAAGCGCACCATAGCCCAGAAGCTTTTAACCAGATCAAGGGGATGATTGAATTAACAGAATTGGGAGTGCTCTATCTGGCATATCGGTATGAAGTTTCTGTGATCACTTTACAACATTTTTTTTTTTTTCTGGAGCTAAATGCAGAAAGAAAAGGCAATGGCAATGTAATTGGATCAATAGAATAGGAAGTTTTCGTTTCTCCTGGCTTTCTAAGAAATAGAGAAAACTGGCTAATTAAATAGAGATAAATAAATTGTGGATTGCAATGCAAAAGTTTCAAACAGATAGAGGTCTTTTCTGGCTTTCCGAATCGTCTCAAAAAGGTTCCTCCTGCTGTCGAATCGTATTTGATATATTGAAAAATATCCACGGGATCTCATTCAGGACTTTCTCGCTTGCCCTGTCGATCGTTTTTTTGACATCTTTATACGCTAAAGCCTTTAAAATCAAAGTAAAGGTAAACCGATTATTGCTAAAACGCGCCAAGGTAAACAAACGCTAAAATCAGATCAAGACGAGGAACGTTCGCCTGAGCAAATGATTATCGCTCGCCCCTTCTTGGAACTGAGAACAGAACTGGACTGAAAAGCTTCCTTATTTTAACTATTTGAAAAAGCCTTCAGGATATATCCACTTTATCAAAAAAAGTGTTCCTATACTATTAAGAAAGGTAGGTCGTCCCTTACTCCATTTCTTTCTAAAGTTATAAATGTCGGGGCGGGAAGGAGCAGCAAGACTGATTAGGCGTTCGTGCCCCTCACCCGAGGGTCACTTCACTCTCTTTCAAGACGGTTAAACATTAAAAAGGTAGGAATACATAATCTCTCCCATCGGAGATGTTTCGGAGAGAAATGGAATTTAGGTAAGAAGTAAGTAATCTCTTCTAGTTACCTATGATTGTCGGCGTTTGCCGGGGATTTAGACTCTATGAGCTATGCCCTTAGGTAAGCATTCAAATAGCAAGTAATCCCGACTTTCGAATTGCTAAACAACATCGGATGAGGCCTCCTTGAATAAGATAATGGAAGCAAGAACTTCATCCTACTTTTTGTTCTCAAAGGTGGGCGCTTAGGGCGTGAATCTACATCAATTTAGACCGGCCACTGACCTATCGGACGCTTTTCAGACAGAAGTCGTCATTTTTATGTTTAGAGGTCGTTCTGCAAGGTACCGAAGTCATTCGATCGGGGAGAAAGCACACACGATCTATATATAGATGAATAAGACCAGTGGAGTCGGATGGTGCTAGTGTTCTCACTTACGGAAAAAGGGGCTCCCGCATCAGAAAGAAGAGCGGCACCTCAACCAGCCGCAGACGCATTAGCAGTTCGCGTGGAATCAGATTCAACCAAGGTCAAGGAAGACTGAGGTGACCAAATCGAGGACGATGAGCTATTCAATTATTTCGAGGAATTTGACACAGGTGAAGAAAGGACGGGTTTTCATCCCAAAGAATCAGAGCTAAAGGTGAATGAGCCTACGAACGACCTCCGCTTATCCAATTCATTCCCAATTTCGGCAGCAGACTCGAACCGATCGTTTGGAGTGAAGGCCAATATGGGCAAAAGGCTTGAAGTTGTCAACCGCATACCGAGGCTAAGATTTTTCGCGAATTCAAAGCCGGGAACAAGGGAGATAGATTGTTATAAAGGAATTTTTGGATGGATTGACTACCAATGATACAGGTAAAGTAAAGGATTGCTTGACTTTATAAAAGAAAGGGATTCGCGCACTGACTCAAGCAAGGGATTTGCTCCATAGGCCGAAAATAAAGCATTTTTGAGATACTTGTTACAGGAACGAAGTCCTATACTGTCAAGTAGAGTAACGACCAAGAACGCGAAAGAGCTTTATAACAAATTAGAGTAAGGGCACGCTAAGACTTTCCTTTTCTTGCTTTCGATAGAATCCTGAAAGGAAGGAAGAGAGGTTGTTTTTTTCTTTTCCAAAGAGGGGGGCTAGGAATAGAGAAGTTCATCGTTCAGATAGATACGAGATCATATCATGAAATATTGTCAATGCCGAGCATCCAATGTCTTTCGCTTACAGTCCAGCGGAGAACCCAGCGGATAAGGCATATGGCGTGACACACAATGGATCAGTAGTTAGACTATGAACATTTTCAACTTAATCACGGAAAAGGGAAAGCGTCGATATGCAAGAGTTGAGCTCATTGAGTGCCCTTACTTGACTTGAAGAAAGATGCGAATCCCATCTTGATGGGTTCTGTAAAGAACGGTCATGAGATCTTCTTTTTCACATGTGGGTCAGAAAGCCCAGCTTTCATTATAGTTGCAACTGGTACCAAACATTTTCTTTCTGGAAAGTAGTTCTACGAGTGCTTTTTCTACGGACGGAAACCCACCTGGTGAGAGCTTTTGGGCATATGTTCCTATTTCTTTGGAATCGAAACCTGCAAGGGTCGGGTAATAAGGGAAGATAAGGTCCTCGTTCGGATAGATTTGAATACCTATGAATACTGAAATTCGATCTTGCCTGAACCCAGCTCCACGGATGAGCCTAAAAACATGATTTAATGGACATGTCAGGCCGCTTCGCTTTTATTGCTTGAGAATGGAAAAAAGTGACCAGGGAAAGTAGCTTCCTGAAGGCTGTTTTCTTTAGGAAGTTTCCTTGAGAAAGGTGCCAAGAGTGAGCCAAAAAGGGGATCATTCATCGATCCAATTAGTGGTCCACCTCTAGGAACATAACATGTGATTAATTGTAAAAAGATTTTTGCACATCGTGATCGTGAGACCATATACATAAAGGAAGAGGCCGGTACCAACTCATTTAGAAGTCTAATTTTTCCCTTCCATGACATGATCAGTTATTTGATTTCAGTTAGCCTTAGCCGGCATTCAATTCCTTTCCAAGTCAGAGCATTTCGTACGCAGAGCTTGAATATCTGCCCGAGTAGGCAACTCTATCTCAATAGTTCTTTTTCGTAAAACTCAGTCAAAAAGCGTATAAGTTCAAGTTTGTCTGATTCTTTTCTAGGATAATCTTTCAACGACTGAGCAACCCAATTTTTAGACATGGCATTTCCGTTCATTTTGGTCATTTTTGTGTTTATTTTCAACAGTAGAGATCAACCTATGGGTTTTCCCTGATAGATATCAGTTGTCGCTACCCTATTGGAATCCTATTGGACTCCCTACTGCTATGAGAGGTCTCTCGTCCGCCCAGGGAATGTCAGTGACATCAGCAGTAGAACGACACAGGTATATTGACTCTAAAGGGTAACAATTATGGTATAGTCCTTTTTCCCATGCTTAACACATGCAAGTCGGACAAGAGAGGGATCAGAATGACTCGACTGAAAGGAGAGGAGCGATTTGAGCAGCACGTCCTAGCCTGGGAAAGAATCTCGTGTCCTTGTTTTCTTCCTTTATTTGAGGCAGAAAGAGGCAATGTATCGCAACTTCGGTGACTTTTCGGGCAAGCATGAGGAATTTTCCCATATGGTGGTCCGATACAAAACCTCGATCCTTTATTAATGAAGGATGAAACCTCCCTTATGTTATGTCATAACCCGCTGCAGGGAGACTTGCAAGCATCTCTTACTTTTTGGTTCCAGGGCAGGCGGGGGACAAAACACTCAAATAGGAGTTAACCAACAAGAAGTGTGCGCTACCCGTCTGCTGATGGATAAGCTAAAAGTGAGTTCCGGGCTTCAAGCTCAGGCATATCCTGATCGGGCATCTAGGCCCATCGGAGAGCTATTGACAGCTATCATAGTTGGCTGCTTGCATTCCTCGATTGACAGAAATGGAACCACTAGCATCTGGGAATGAGTTGCCTAAACTAAGTGTAAAAAGTGGCATTCTCTCGCTTTGCTCTTCCTCCCTCCCTGATCGAGACTGGGGTTGAATCTTTGCCCATGTTCCACGTTCCGATATCTGGGACATCCGAGAGTCAAGTCTCACCCCATCGGGCATGACGATTGCTGCCTATGACAGTGAAAAAAGGGCTGATAGCGCCTCATTCAGTTGGACATAAAGTTTGGGCCTAAACTCAAGTAGGGAATTTTTTCTCAAAAAAATGGAAAAAAATACGGGGAAAATGAAAGAATGGCACGATTGAACTCTCACTTAGGAAAGGAAATTGACTTTATACCAAAAATACGGGGTTTTCTAAAAAAAATGGATTTGAATTTTCGTCTAGGAAGGAAAATTCACTTTATACCAAAAATACGGGGTTTTCTAAAAAAAATGGATTTGAATTCTCACTTAGGAAAGGAAATTGACTTTATACCAAAAATACGGGGAAAATGAAACTTGTTCTTTCTCTTTTTTCCCATGCTTAACACATGCAAGTCGGACGGGAAGTGGAAGTGCGGTGATGCA
Source organism: Erythroxylum incrassatum (assembly GCA_026546855.1). Lineage (NCBI taxonomy): Eukaryota > Viridiplantae > Streptophyta > Magnoliopsida > Malpighiales > Erythroxylaceae > Erythroxylum > Erythroxylum incrassatum. Next base: position 18,479 of record JANVCL010328386.1, read on the forward strand.
TGCAGCTGAGGCATCCTAACAGACCGGTAGATTTGAACCTTGAGACTATCCGGTATGAACGATGATGCGGGAAATTGTTTAATATAAAAATGTTCGCACGTAGTGACACTTGGTATTGGTTCGCATTCTCCTACATCCACAGTTCCTGAAGCTCTAGTTCCAAGGTAGGACAATCTAAAGAAGGAAGGTGCATCTCCGACTTTCCCAGCTGCATGAAACCCTAGATAGACAAAGAGACCATTCGAGGGGACTTCCTTGAGAGTCGATATTCCGTGTTGGGTCAATAGAAATATGCTTTACAAGAATTTTTTGGTAGATTGTGCCATTTCTTCAAAGAAAGGGTTCTCCTTCTCCCAAGCTGTTCCATTCTTGATAGGGTATCCCTAGCTGGTAAAGTATTCGATCTCGAAAGTGGCCAGCGATTTGCACGAAAACGGAGGGCAGGATGAAGACTTCCAACTCAACTGACTCCCGAATTCTATCTCTAGAACGGATAAACAATCTTTTTATATGGGTGCCCGGGCGTTTACATTCAATATTCCACAGATGTAGTCGATTGAAAGCTTCCCGCCCATCAGCAGATCGAGGTAATTTTATATTCATTTCATTTTATAGCAAACCTGCAAGAGAAGGAAGGAACTCTACCAACTAGTATTTAGAAACAAGAAAAAAAAAAAAATGTATTGCCTGAAAGAAGGAAAGCGGGGTCAACGAACATCCCGAAAGAGGCGAATGCCGAGGAATGGAAGCAAGAGCATTGGAGATAGCGTGTCAAACCAACTACTTCCTTCTAGTCTCACGTTCCATCTCCTCTCCTTTCAGTCGAGCGGCCTCACTCCTTCTGTACGTGTACGGGAAAGCTCTAGTACGCATTAATGTCGCAAAGAATTTTTTTTTTTTCTTTTTTTTTCCAGCTGTAACTATAAGAAATAGGCTAGCCAACCATTCAAAAGTCTTATGGTGAGATAAGAGGAAAAGTCCTCTTAGATTCGTAGTAGAATTACTCGACCCATGAGCAGAAAAATGTGGCATTAACCGAACCGCGCCTTCCATACTTACCTTACCACCCGCCGCCCTCTCTGCCCGCTAACTTCGGTACCCGGGGCCTCACATGCTGAAGCAAGAAAGCCCCTGTCTTTTATGACATTTCTAAAGCCAACCTGGAATAACAAAAGCCAAAACGACTTCCTTTCTTTCTAGTTCTCCCCGTCAAGCGAAAAGGCACCCATTTCTGAGATTGGATCCTGCTTGCCAGCTTCAGAATAGAATATCGACTCCTGTGGTCAGCTTATGATTCCGCTTTTATAAAACGAAGTTCCCAAGGCTACGCCCCTTTTGTTTTGCAAGGTAGGTAAAAGATCTTGCTTTTCACCCTCCTTCGAGAGGGCTATAGTTTAATCGTTAGATGAATGTCCCGGTATTGACAATCTTTCATAGGCAGAGCTGTCATCTCTATCTGAACAAACAAATCTCCTTTCCTTGCATTGCCCGGTATAAATCGTATGGTATACTCCAGGTGGAT
>JANVCL010328386.1:30000-32500 GCA_026546855.1 Erythroxylum incrassatum
TTAGCCTTCCTCTACAAGGAATGGAAGTGTAGATGAATTGACATCCAATATCAGAATTCGGTTTTTCTTTTCAGCAATAACATGATAAGAGCATCCCTTTCACAAAAACCTGCGGACCCCCCCTATCCTGCCACTTCAGCACCTTTTGATCTTTGAGAAGAGCATTACGAGCCCTCTCCTAGAATGTTTTTGTATATTCCGAAAATTCCATGGTAGATCGTGGAGAATGAATCCGGGAATCCAGGACATACTCATCCTGAAGCTTCTGCCCTCCTCTGGGGAGGGGTTTTTATAGATAGAGAGGTGAGTCGAGGATCGAAAAGACACTCGACTGGTTGGAGAGGATCGAAAAGACACTCGACTGGTTGGAGAGGGCAGCCCCCGCTTGACCGATTTCTGGGAGTCGGAGGATCATCTGATGACCCTAAACAAGAATCAGAAGGAGCAGCTCTCGATGCGAGATCAGCAGCAAAATCAAGAAGAGGAATTGGATGCCCCAGAGCAGCAGTCCCCGGATAAGCCTTAAAAAAAAAAACACACAACGGACCGTACACAAACAAAAGAAACAAGAAAAGGGCCATGATGATGATCCTATGTTCGTTTTCGTCCTGTCCCGATGATGCGCTCCTAGCTCGCGGAGTTACATACCAGAAAAATAAAAATCATCTTTCTATTACTTTGAGAAGAGAATCGTTGCTTTGACCGACGGACTACGTGGGAAATACGAGATTTAGGCAAGCCGCTACATTGAATCCCCTTGCCCTTGAACGATATAAGAACGACTTTGATTCTCTTAGATAGCAGTCGATCGGTTCGCATCTATGGTCAATCAATAGGTCCGCGGATCGATTCTTCTATACGATAAATCTCCCATCTCTTGTTATTTTCCCGATCGTCGAATGCGAGATCGGAAGGCGTAGAAATTTGAATCACGCCGCATCGCAAAAAAGTCTTATCTCGGGCAGCGGTTGTTGTAGTCTCGGGTTTCTTGTAGCTTTTGGGATTGGGACATTACTTTCTTCCTGCAATAACGGCAGAACCATTGATCATCTCCATCTTCGGGTTGGTAGTCAGACTTCGGTAATTTCAGCATATCATTGCCTATATCCTATATAAAGAAAAAGGGCTCGTTTGACTTTGAGCTCTTCTTGATGTCAAAGTGCAAATCCTTTCGATGACCTTCTTTCTTCCCTTTGTCTTTGCTACCTTTAGGAGGTCTCCGACTGATATCTGCAACATTAGCATATGCGCGTCGTTCAATCAGGTTAGGCTCTTCCGCTTTTCCAGTAGCACGTTGAGAGAGTTCATCGAAAGTAGTAGGGCCTCCAGCAATAATCAAGCCCGAGCGCAATTCAATGCGGATTACCGAAATACACATTTCAACCAATTTGGGATAGATTCTGCTAACTTCTTTCGTGGGAGAAAGGCTTGCTAATAAACGGAATCGTTCCATAGCTCAACCGACTCCTCGGGTTTTGACTACGCCGTCAATCTTCCTTCCGTTCCTCAAAGAACGAAATCAGGAGCATAATAACTCAAACAACGTGTCTCAGGACCTAATAGATCCCGCTTTCAGTCTGGAGAACTAGCGGAAAGCGTTCCTTCGGAGCGAGCTAGGGAACTGCTTGATAAGCAGCTTTTTATGTTATGTTGAGCGATCTCAACGCATTGTGTCTTAAATTGTGCTAAATGCTCGAAATGAGCGATATGTTCTTTTGGATCACCAGTCCCGTCCAATGTATCAAACTTCGGAGGGACGTAGTCTCGCAGGAATGCTTTCTTGGCCACGCTGTCATCATATGGCCTCTTCTAGCTCCTATGATCTTCATTTTTAGACTGTGCCGTGGTGGCGATGATCTCCTTAACTGCATCTTTCTACTTTTGATCTGCAACGTCCATCACGGATGAAGAAGAGGTCGGCTATCAAAATCGGTTCTTTATTTTACTTTGTTGAGGTTTCTATAGTCAATGCACAGGCTACGACTTCCGTCGTGCTTTGGAACCGGTGCCCCAACGCTTTGATGGCCTGATGTAGCCTGCGTCAATAAGATCCTTGAGCTGCCTTCTTAGTTCCGATAGTTCGGAATCATTCTATATGGCGAAAATGCTGGCAGGCTACCGGCTCCAGCTCGATCCGGTGGTCTACCGCGCGTCTAGGTGGAAGTGCCTTTGGCAACTGCTCCGGCATGATGTCTGCAAACTCGTTGAACACTTGCTCAACCGATCCGTTGGGCAGTGGATTGCCTGCTCCTCGAGTGAGACTAGTTCCGTAAAAGAAGGAAGGAGGAAGGGCCTCGCTTCAGCTGCAAGGCGGATATGGTTTCTGTCCTTTCTGTGGTGCTAATCATTGGCACCATGCACGGGACCTTACCTTCTCGTCTATGATGCATAACGCATTTCGGGCAGTGGACCGAGCTGTGATCAAGAGCAGAAAGCCCAATCTTACTTTGGATTCCTTTGAAGTAATCTAGGAGAACGGCCATGAAGCAGGTCCTTCCAG